>CALNHX010003522.1:0-147922 GCA_940337035.1 Agriotes lineatus | reverse complement strand
CGGTATATGTGATTACCTTAGGGGTATTTACTTAGCAAGTGAATGGGTACATAATTTTACTCGTGAAGGTATACACATTTACCTAGCAACGGAAGTAATCACCAGCATTAAGGTGGAATAATGTACCTTAAATGGTATCTGAATACCTTGAAAGATTTTAAATTCCTTATCTTGCTGTAGAGAATTCTACAGTGCCGGACAGAAGTAATATCATCCTGATACGCGTTCTATGGGGAAAAAATGTAATTTTATTGAAAACACAAACAATTGCCGTTGGCACGTTTAACAGATAAGAGAAACCGTTTATTTAGAGATAGTACTGTCCCAATTAATTGAAATATACTTGATATATTCCCTATTAAAAATGATGGATTAATTTAGTCTGGCACTGTTCATCTAGAGTTACACACTTACATTTGAAAAAGACAGCTAAAAGTAACTAAAACGTTTTTGTTAATCTCATCATATTTCATTATTTTACATTAATATTTAATACATTCGTAGATAATTCGATTAAAATACACAATAGGTTAGTTTACTAAACATATCTAAGATTAGTTATTTTATAATATTATTTACATGATTTTATTACAGGGTAACTAGAGGTAACTAGGGTAATTTGTTCTTTGAACTTTTGGAGATGCTCCTCCAATGAATGTCAGAGCCCAGAAAATTTTGTGTTTTTGTTATTTGCTTAGAGTACTGAACAGTAAATAAAAATATTACAGCTATTATTGCTTCCACCGCCTCTGTGAAAATAAGGACCTCTGCAATTTTAACGTAGTCCATGCACACATAGTACGAGTTGGTAGGAGCAAACCAATCAGTGTGTTCAGTTGCCGTTGGTACACTACCAGGCTGAAAAAAATTACGTTAGAACAATATTTTTTCGAGAAAAATGAATTTAGAACTTGGGTTTTTAATAAGCACTAAAGGATCTTCTTTAAACAGTAACGGCAGAAGAATTAATGGGTGTCACTTTATTGTCTGAAAAATAATTAAAATATTAATTATAAAATACCACGTCTGTCTTTAGTAATATAGGTATGTTTTCTAACCAAAAACATTTAAGTGCGACCCCTTAGCTACGTTTCTTATTTTTGTTTTGTATGTGCTTTCTCTCAACAATTCTAGAATTTTCGACTTTCGGTCCATTTATAAAAAACAATTAATTTGAATGGTTATGTTTTTGTGAAACAGTATTTTTAATATGTGAAATCAGTATCTTAAATAATCATTAGTTCTACAAAATATTTTGTTTGAAGTAACTTTCGGAAGAAGAAATTCGTTCTGTTTGTAATCTAAAAATTAGTAAGTGATTTAAATGCTCTTTTGCAAAATCATAATTGCCAGCATCAACATCAAGAGTGTTAGCTGAAGTATGATAAAAAGTTTCAACATTTTTTACATGTTAATCTATAACAGATTGGTTTAATTCGCCCGAATGCTTTTTTTCAGTCTTTGTATTTGTTTTAAGAATCTGTTTTCTATAACATTTAATTATAGATTTGTGTTGTTTTTCATAATGCAGAATTAATGAAGGTACATGTTGATATGTTTTTTAAGAGCCATTAATCTGACAAACTATATTACAGTTCTTCAAGTGGGAATGAGAAAATTTCACGTGTTGTAATAATAATTGTAAATGTAGAAATTTCTTGGGGCACTTATGACATTCGAACATTGTTTACAATCATGTCAGAAAATTATTCCTATAATCGGTTAATTTTTTACACCTATAAATGCATACATAACCCGAATATTACTATTTAAAAAACTTACCTTGAACAAAGTGTACACTGCTCACAAAACACAAAGCGGAACATTTTGGAGATTTTTTGCTGCAATTGCAACGAAACTTCTGCGGTTATGAAAAAATATTTAAATCGAATTACCCTCGGTTTGAGGTACCTACCTCTTATTACCTGAGTACTTATTGACGTCATCTTGGAATTTTCAAGTTTCAAGAAATGTGCTTAAAAGAGTTCCAAACCCAAACAGATTAGGATTAGAAACTCGGCATGCAAATGCACTTGAATCTCAAAGTGTATTTTTAGTAATTACGAAATCTATTCTCCAAAAATCCTTTTTCTGGAAACTATTTAGTTCTAATTAAAGTAAAATTAGTTTTAAGGTGGAAGCTTATTTATAAAGGTTGTTTATGACGTAGAAATCACCACCTCAAACGGTATATTTTATTACCTTTGTTACGAGACAAAAACTACTTTAACGACAACGCGCCAGCCCATACGAAAAGTCACGAAAAATCTAGACGACTAGCGCGTACCTTATCTCACAAAATCGGGAGAGTAACTCACATAGGCCCGCTACCCAGCCCGTAACAAATAGTTCCGACTAGGCTCAGTGAAGCTAGGGTGGGTTCAACTCCAGATAACACAAGGGCAACGGCCTAATAAACGGTAAACAGGTCTAAATTGATTGAGCACCACCCAATTCCATCAAGGTGAACAAGAATGCAAAGGTAAGCCCACTGAGACACCGGGAAGCAAATGAACATACCTTTCAACTTTACACTTGGCAAAAAAAACCAAAAGCTAAACGGGGTATAGTATGTGTGCAGCCTTGTGACTCCCGGAACCGGCGACTCGAGCGCTCTGACCTACCTTGACGTCCACAATTTCGTCCAGGCTCCGCTTTACATCAATCTTACACTGCAGACTGACTAACTTGAAACTCGGAATGCAACACATAGCGAAAACTCGACAGTTGCATTTAACAAATCAGTCTATTGTTCTTTCGCACACATATGGTCAAAAATACACAAGAATAGGGTGGCTGGCACTAATTAGCACTCAGAGTTCGATTGATAGCGTTACTTAGTGCGCGTAAACATAATAGCTGCCATTACACATTACACAGAACATGCTTATTGACGTTCCCTAGCGTAAAAAATGCAAGGGATGAGTATTGCTATTAAATATGGCACAATATACCTTGCTAGCTTTGCCTGCCTCAGTTGGGCGGGTCCAGTAGACGGGACGCAATGTCACAAGACGTGCAAAAACAGGGCACGAGGCTCCAACGAGCGTGGGCGTTGAATGATGGGAACCCGTAGAATCCTCGTAAGGCTCACGGTGTGACCACAGAATGACGACAGAGCACGCACATGATAGATGACCAGGGCACGTTTCCCCAGTTTGATCTCACACAGTGGGATATTGGCTAACAGCCGACGGTAAAACAAGAAGCGTTTGGGCCATAAACAAAATTGGGTTGCCTCTACAATCACACAACTTGCTCGCTCCGTGACTCGGAACACCTTCGTCAAACACACCACATAACGGAACACACTCGACAAGAGCCGTCTCCGCGACCGATGTCGCCGAGGCCACACACCAGGAACCACTTGCAATAACTGCACAAGATCCCACACCAACTGCCAACAACTATCTCACAAAGACAGAATCACGCCACGCAACCGAAAGGCAAAACTGGACGGGCGACTGCTGCAACGCAGACAGTGAAATCGAACGAAAACCATTCATACGCTCTCTTTCGCACTCACAGACCCGCGTTTTAAATCCAACTTAGAAAACACGCTAGAAGCCAAGTTTGCGACAACAGCAAAGCGATAACAAGCACACGTGGGCGCGAGACGGCCAAGGCCAGAACGCAGCTGTGTAGCGGCCTGAAGCGCATACCGCATAAAACTCGGTACATACTTAAATTTAGGCTGAAAAATATGAAAACCCTATATACACACGAGGTCGTAAATTAGCAAAATAGACAAATAACTCGTACATTATTAAAACGTTTTTATGCTGGAAATAGTTTACTCAGAGTTAGGGACTTATTCTCGATACAATTTCAAGATAGCACCATTCCAACAATTGCAACAATACAAACTTATGTGCAGAGATTCGAAATTACGGGAAGTATAGCGGCTAAAGAAAGCAAAGGCAAATAATTAAGTTCATACAGTGTATGTGTTCATTGATACTATTTAAATGTATAATATTGTAGGTAATCGAGAAAGTCGAAATAATGATTTAGAGGAAAGGGTTCTGGCATTAATACAACTAAATCCAAACCTAAGTGCAAGATCAGTAGCTCGTGAGTGCAATGTTAATCATGGATCGGTATTAAAAATACTTAAGAAGTATAAAAAGTTTTAATAATAAACACCCTTTTCTTGTTAGAGTAAATTGCATCTATTTTAAGCGACACAATTATCTGAGTTGTCAACAGACAGCTTTTGTTTTTTAACAAGCGCGGACACTCATATTTGGCAAGCGCGGCCGCCCTTATTTGCGAATATCTAAATTTTAAAATTAATATTTTTATGCGCAGTTAACATTATCCAATAAATTTTGAATACTAAACGACGCGGAAAATTATTTTTTTTAATTTAATACCACTACCATATTTTTCCATAAAACTGGTGAGCAGGAATATGCATAACCGTGATAAGCCATGTAAATTGCCTATGTTAAGAGGTATGACCAACCACCTGGTATAAGGATATACCGGGTGTCAACGAATTTATTAAACAAGTCATATCTTCTAGAGTATTAGGTGTATTAAAATGAGATTTAGTACAGGTAAATGGTATAGGAAGAGGAGAATTTTCGCGTATTTTTCACTTTTCGGTCACTTCCGGTTTCACCGGAAATGGCTCCGATTTCGAATTTTTAAATGGAACACCCTGTATATTTTTGCATACTTGGATTTCAGAGACAATTTTGGATCAGAATGTGACATTTTAAAAAGTTTTTAAGCCTACTTGATTTTTTTAGAGCCAGTTTTAATATGGCATCTAGGTGGCCATGATCAGACGCAAACTAATCTAAAGACCTCAGGTGATGTCAGAAAATTACAATCGCAAAGTTTGAGTGATTAGTATGATAGATAGGAATAAGACAAGTTGGCAAAAGCACGTTTTCTTGTCTAACTATTTTTGTTCAAATGGCGACCCTTTTTTGACAAGCACTTTCCGAAAAGAGAATTTTTTGGCGAATCTAACGATACTAATTTATTTGCGATTGGATTAAAAATAAGCTCAGAAGTTAAATATTTCTAAGCAAAATACTAGATAATAATTTATTTACTTTTGTCAAGTGTGCCATGGATAAGTTTTTAAAATGTCACATGCTGATCCAAAATTGTCTCAGAAATCCAAATATGCAAAAATATACAGGGTGTTCTATTTAAAAATTCTAAACGGGAGCCATTTCCGGTGAAACCGGAAGTGACCAGAAAGTGAAAAATATGCGAAAACTTTCCTCTCCCTATGCCATTTATCTATACCAAATATCATTTTGATACACCTAATACTCTAGAAGTTATGACTTGTCTAATAAATTCGTTGACACCCGGTATATTTTATTTATAAGTATGTAGAAATAATTTGGTACAAAAACATGTAATACATTTGCAAGCGGTTAAAATTACGAAAATAAACCCTTTATACAATTGGCGTGATAAAAATAAAAATAGTAAATGTTAAAAGATTAAAAAATGTGAAGACGATATGGATGAAGACAGTAGATGTGGCGAGAACACTAAGTAATACAGTTATAATCTACAAAAGCAAATTTCTGAAATGGGATGCCGAACTGAGTTTATTGTCAAATTACATTACATCATATGAATTGGATAACAGGGAATGGCTTTACTGGAAGTGGTTTACATCGAGATTGTTAGCAGAGTGAGGGTTTATGGGGTGGATAGGAGGTTTTCATCTAATGGAATTCTAATTCGACAAGCTTGTCATTGAAGTGACATCCTTTAACTTGCATCTAGTCGAGGTTCGTGATACTAGGTGGCTTGAGGATTTTGGTAGGAAAACGTGGATGGCTGCTAACAGTGCTACTGGAAAAAGTTGGTAGGTGCCTTGTCGTGTTTTGGCCAGGAAGTCTTTTCGGATCCAGGGTTTTGGCGAAGTTCGTACTAGGATTTGTTTTGACGTTGGGAAATCTTTGTGAGGTTGCTGGATGAGTTTGACTTAGTAAAGGAGAGTATGGACGTCCATGAACAGGTAACAGAATACAGGGATTTAAATAAAAAACTGAAAGAAAACGATAGAAAGAGTGAAGTGAGGTAATTTTAAAGAGGGAGGTACTTACTATTTGATATTTCTTGAATGACAAGTAATGTAACGAGAAAGTATTTGTGATTGATTTTGCACTTGCATAACTCTAAGTGGTGACAGGTGACAGACGTACACGTTGTCATGAAATATGAGAATCAAATTTCAGGAATAGAAGCAGTCTAGATTATGAGCGAACCCGACCTGTGTTTCACTTAAGAGTAAAACTATTTCTACCGGAGTTAGCAATTTCATAATATTGATAATCCATAATTATAAAAGGGCAAATAAGTTACTAAAAATTGAATTTTAAAAGAGAATTGATTGAAAATAAACTAAAGTATAGTAAAAAGTCAGATGCAATAGATAAAATATAAAGATTATAAAACTATCGTAATAGAATTGATAAAGACCATTATAATATAGTCAATTATAACATAAAATAGGCGCCACAACGTGAAGACAACACAATATTTATCTCTCAATTAATCTTAAAGAGTAAAATAGCATATATGATAAGTAGTTCCCAAATCTCTCCTTTTACTAATTACGAAATATATCTGCCATTAGGGAAATTATTTAATTCTAGTTAAAGTAAAATTATCTTTTAAGGTGAAAGCTTATTTATAAAGGTTGTTTATTCTAACTCGAATCATTAAAATTTGTACTTTGTAAGAAAGAGTTAGTTGGAAAACACCGTAAACTACAAAATACAATTCCTTTTGAGGTAAAACTATTATGCCCCAAGGTGTTTAGTTATCCCTCTAATTACGTGATCTACCTTCAAAGGCAAGTAAAAATACCCTTAAGCTTGATTTCTACCTTTTTTCTACCTTTAAAAATTACAGTGTAGTAGCGTGATAGGGAGAAGTATTGAACTATTCATACATCACCTCTGTGGAGCACCGGATAGAATTGCTATACGTACGATTATAGCAACTAATAAGCTATGCAAAATATTGAAAAACAGTTTGTTTGAAATAGGTAGTTTCGATTTATTCTTTGGACTTTTTATTTATCTTAAAAAAGAGGGGTCCAATTTTCATGGTTTCAATCTATTAACGAAATTATATTAATAAAAAAGCTACTTATTCTAATCCACTTGGTCCTTACTATATTGTAGTGTATGAATTATGAAATTACTCTAAAGTCGTCATGTAATATTTGAATGTTACTGTAATACAGTAATTTTGATAATTCTTCTGCAAAAAGTGAAGCTAGTAAATAGTACAAAGTTAACGTTTACGAAGAAACACCTACCTTTGAGATAAGCAAATTATCTAATCTAATTGCATTGCCCTATACTTGTTAAAAATTTGTTTAATTTTTTTATCTCAAAGCCCAAGGAGCAACTGCCGATTGTAAACAGTCGCTTACTAACAAAACGGTATTAAAGCAGGAAGAATGGCTTCAAAAATGAGAACAGTGGACAGTAGTAATCGATCGGAAGTTCCTCCGAACAAGAATTTTATTACCCACACGGTGACAGATTATATAGAAGTGGGCGAAGAAACATATCTGTTGCCAGCCACTTTTAGAGATTATGAAGAACAAATCAGGAATTTTGAGGTGTACGAGGATGACGTCTTTCTTGCATCGTTTCCAAAAACAGGTACTATTCCAATTAAAGTTTATTTAGCACTATGAAGTACTAACTAAACCCTTTTTTAATATTAAATTACTTGAATGCCTTAGTCCTCTTAATTTTGCTTAACGCTGTGATTATTTTATGCTTTTTTCTCCAACTTATCTTCGCATTTGCAATGCTTGTAGCTGTAAAAAGATATTATTGTTTATTCAGTTTTGTGCTTTTTTATTATCCATTTATTTTAGAATGTTGAAATAAAAATGCAGTTTTGAATCACTGCTTTTACAATTACTCGCATTTTATTCAAAACAATCTCTATTCACTTTTAACTTTGTTTAAATTTTTACCCATTACCCTTTTTTGTATTTCTGCATGGAAATTTATTTAGTTTGACCAATTTCCAATTACACATTTTATTGATCCTCTATCTTTTCAAGTTTTTACTTAAAATTAACTTAATATAGGCCAAATAGAACTAGGAGAACTTACTATATGATTCCCTCGTTTAGGAACTACATGGGCGGGCCAACGAGATGCTATGGATGTTAATAAACAATTTCGACTACGAAGCAGGCAAGGAAGTAGTGCAAATGCGTTCACCTCTACTGGAGTACGTATGACAACCCTGGCTGTTAAACAAACTTATTTACACTTCTTATTTAGATTTTCTGAACTGATAGATCCTTTAAAGAAAGATATATACAAGGAGGGATCCATTAAATATGCAGCGAAGCTAAAAAGACCTCGTTGCATAAAAACCCATCTTGGTTTTTCACTGCTGCCCGAACAGATCCGGAACGGAACAAAAAAGCCAAAGGTAGGTGCTAGTATAAAAACCGTCACCACCATACTTAAATCCTGCTTGTGAACAGATCATTACGTTACTCAGGAATCCAAAAGATGACTGTATATCCCAATTCCGACATATCACGGCGATGGAAAAATATGTCGGCACGTTTCAAGATTTTCAAGGATTATTTTTAGAAGAAAGAGGTAGTAGCCCGTGTTATCAGTTGTTACGTCTTCGAATCTCGAATTTTCGTTCTAGTTCCAATTAGCCCTTTTTGGGAAAACGTGCTGAGTTATTGGCGACAAAGAGATAACTTCAATATCTTGTTCGTCAAGTATAAGGACATGAAGGAGGACCTGCCCTAGGTAATTAGAAATGTTGCTAAGTTTCTAGGAAAGACTGTCACCGAAGCTCAAATTGCAAAGTTGGCTCAACATTTACACTTCGACAGCATGCAAAAAAACCCTGCCGTTAATTTTACGCACATGGTTCAGAAGTACACGACCAGAGATAACTCTAAAGATGCTGAATACAATTTAGTGAGGTCTGGAAAAGAAGGAGGCTACAAAAACGTGATGACTCCGGAATTAATTGCTAAGTTTGACAGGTGGACGAAGAACAAGATATCGGGAAGCGGATTTGAATCCGTCAATTTAGAGTAGAGTAGAACAGAGCTTAGTGGTTAATTTCATGTTGTACTTTTTCCGACATTTTAGATATAAAACAAACAACCAAGCAAAAAACTCCTTAGTATGAATAAAAATAGTTTGTGGATTCTTTTAACTTTATCATCAAATTTATACAAGTACATAATCGAAAACCATTGAAATTCACATAACATCTAGTATCTAGGTAAAATATTAATACAAAATAATAGTTTTGAAAAAAATACCAAGGTAGTAGTTCCAAAAGTAGGATAATTATATTTAACTATGTCTTAGCACCATTCCTCCTCTCAGAGTTAAACACTGGGTTGGTTTAGCTCAGCATCGCATTCCTCAATTTTCTTTCATGTTCGAACAAAGTCAGTGTCTACCCAACTAGCACCAAAGTACACGTCACTGAGACAGACACCACGAATGGGTAACTACGTATTACGAAGTCGACACTAAACTTCATTTGTCAAATGAACAGTGGCTGCCACGTGGTTTTCCCCACTATGGTTACTTTGTAGCTGTATATAAATAGGTAAGATAAGTAAAGTTTTTTCAAAACCCAGTTTCATGTACGGATTACACATATCATGTACACAATAGTTGCATCAGAGCGAAATGCTCGTATATGAGGCATGAATTAACAAATATAGTATCTTTATAACAATTTAGCATAATGTATACCCTCGTGGTAAACGATATATACATATGTATATATAGAACACTTATACATGTTTTTCACTAGTAATTATAATTAATAACGTATATTTCGAAAGTTTTCGGAAAATTTTCCAATAAAATGTAGGTACCTACAATAAATAACATCCCATCCAACTGCTGTAGGAATCAAATTGTATCAAATTGTTTGACGTTTAATATAACATTCTCAGTTTTGTAATAAACACAGTTATAAAGTTATGTTGTTGAAATGCAAAATACATAAAAATTGTACAGAATTTTTAATCATTACGTTTTTTCTAAAACTTATGAGGCATACGTTATCAGCAACTTATTTTGTCCGCATGTGTAAAGAGAAATTGTTTTCCGTTTTTGGCATATAGTCTGTTAGTACCCAAAGTTGTTCACTATATTTTCCCTAATTATATTCAAATCTTGTATACAAGGGTATATTTGATGGCTCGACAGCTAGACCCAGTGGAGACGACGTGCAGTTCTTTAAATGATGTAATTTTCAAATAACATGTGCGACAACAGATATACGGAGAAAGGCAAAAAACTTACAAACTCAGATTAATACAATATCTAAAATTTAGAAGGTAGCAGTAACAAAATCAGACGCTGAATGAAAAAACAATTACATTAGATATTAAACAACGCTGCATGTAATAACCAGTACATAAATACTGTAAATGTTGATTATGCGTTACCCATTTGAAACGGGCACCCCAATTGAATGCTATTATAGAAATGATTAATACGATATAACTACACAAACAAATGTGCATCCAATAAAATCTGCCATTACCTATCAAATACAGTTACAGTTTATTTTTCCGGGTTTGTGACGCGAATATCATCAAACTCAACTTATTAGATTGTACTACTTAACTGAGACTCTTACGCTTATGCCGAAGGTGATGACTCATGGCACCAAACGATCTCGAAGCTGCCGCTTCAAAATGTAAAACGAATGGCCCCAAACAGCTTATAGCTGGGGCTGCTAGCAGTCAACGCCAGCATCGTTCACGTAGCTATCCGGGGATGATGCTCAAACTCGAACTAGGCTCTTGTGGTGCTCAAAGATAGCATAAGCCGCCAAAACCCCGGGTTACGTTTGTAGTGAATTCTCTAGCAACTGGAATTGCTGGTAAATTGTACCATGCAAGTGACTTCTTTCACACCGTAGGTGACGTAAATAATCCAGACAAGAGTGAATTCATTGCAATTGCTTCACCACAATTTAAAATTAAATAGAATGCACTCACCCTGTATTCCAATGGTATTTAGCCCTCCACTCAGCTCTGGTGGCAGTGCAAGAAAATTAAGAATCAAGTCACAAAAGCACAGAGTTGAGGTAATGCATACAACTGAGAAATTTCACATAATTTGTCAAATCGTAATCACACTGGCAAAAATGGCCAATAACATTGAATGTATTTAAATGAGCAGACAAGTATTGAAACTCAATTTTCATGTATTGGAGTCAGTAATATAATTCAAGCACAATATAAAAGGTTTGGGCAAAGTAGAAGCCGAACCTATATTTAATAAAGCCGGCACAGAAAGTTCAAAATATGCACAGCTTAAACTGAAGCGTAGAAAGTAAGATAATTAGAAAATGGACATTTCATGAGCATTTTAAGATAAAGGTAAGAAAAACGATGATCAGAGAAGGATAACGCAAAAACCATAGAAAAGCCAGACAAATCAAATATTACAAGCAGCAACAAGACTTGGAGATTTGAAGAAAATCATACAGTGGCAGGAAAATTGCTTAAATTCAGACAGCAGGATATGAAAAAATATTGGTGTATAAAAACGAATAAATTAGTATAGTGACAAAAATGGGCAATTAAGTGTAATAGAATGAAGTGAGTGGCGCTTTAAGGCTATGAAAAATCAGAAATTCAAAGGACAATTAATTTTAGATTTATAATATTGTAAATGATATAGCATAAGGCCAATTTGAATTTATAAGTAGCATCATTGAACTTAGTTCATTTCCTATTTTAAAATATTAGATGGTGTTTTGTTAATAACGACCGAGATCAGCCAACAATTGAATAAATTTTGTAAATGACAGATTGAGCTTTACTCCTACATTAATTAAATAATTTTAATATTTACCATTTTCTTACAATAAAATAACGTGTACCAAGAGATTCAGAAGTGCGTGGTGCATCTACACAAATGAAGGTGGCAAAATCGCAAGCATAAAATTATTTTCTCCTCAGCTTCCACTTCGACGAGAACGAGTCACGATCGCAGTTCCCGCGGCAGCAGTTTACAACTTTGTGAAGAGTCCTGAGCCTACAAGGGTGTTCCAGCAGCTCCGCCCAAGTGGTACCAGCACGCAACAGAAGTTTGAGCATCCCGGGGGCGAAGACTCCAGCGAGGCGCATCATAGAGGGCTTCCGAGACCAGCTCCGAACCTGCAAATTTGAGGTTAGTGTATTTGAACCAATTTAATCGGCGCTAGAGGGTTGGAACGAGTAAGCATACTTAGAACCCGAGCTGAGCTGCAGAACCAGATTCCCATTGAATTTCGTGTCCATGAGCGGTCAGATTTGCAGAAATTGTAATTTAAGATGCCATTTGGAGGTTAGAATAAACAAATGAAGGATTAGCGTCCTTAAACAATCAAGGCGAGGCTTTCGACCTAAAAAACAAATAAGTATAGTGACGCCGATTGAAGGCGCAATTATTTAAAAACTTACCTGATAAATTTGTTCATTAAATTCCTTTGATAAATCATTTCACACGCGAACTGACAGCATAGTTTGAATTATTTGGGCCAGAATATCTGACAGATTAGTAGCACCTGCGAAGTGCGTGTCAAATATAAGTTCAAGTTCATATTTGCAGTGGCGTACCGTTCAACTTTTAAAATTGACAAATTAGGAACCCAAGACCCGAGATTTGAGTTTCATATTTTAATTGAGCTAGCGTATTATTCATTATCAGATGGATATATTATAAATAAAGGGCGAACTACCCTAAATAACATTCTCAATTTGCAAACCCAGAAATAAATAATTAATCAGTCAAAATTTGATTGCAACAAGATTCTAAAAATAATTGTGTGGTGAACTTTATTTATTAATTAGTTATATTACATTTACAATTATAATATCAAAGCCACTACAGTATATTGCAGGCGATCAGGCAAAAGGACAAGGAATTCTGTGGTCATAACCCGTCTTAGAACGAGGACGAAATATCCCAAAAGGTGCCTAATTCTCAAACGTGCATACCAGCTAAGCTTTCACAAAATTATACTACAGCGTCTAAAGGGGCTTCTATTGAACAATCCTCGTAGAAGAAAGATGCATGCGGTTTTCTCGAATCAGCTTCATATGCCTTGTATCTAGCTATTCCCGTATTAGACACGTCGTAGTTACGTTTTTAGACTACTTTACAGTTTTAAGAACTTGAAGATGGCTAAAGATGCTAGGGGCGATTAATTTGTGCTACTGAAATGCTGCTTCAAAGCGGCAACTACTTTAAAGTAGTTTTAAAAGTCACTGCAACATTTTAGATCCTTCGCAAGCTCTTCGAGGTCGTGGAATCTGTAAGTAATATTTATTAATAACAATAATAATAATGTTTTTATTGTGTTTCAAATAAAAGTAAAGTAATTCATTTCAATAAGAACAAAGGAATATATATTCGTAACACAACCGCAAGGCTAGATTCAGCTAGGAACCAGGCTGCTCTCCCATCTAACCTTGTTTTCTGGTATATCAATATTAGAAGCCAATGCCTAAATATACTACATAAAAAAAACTTAACAGGGACAATTCACTCATTGCCTTAATTGTGCGTAGAAATGATAAGACTATAGAATAAGCACATACTTGTAACTGAGTAGCAGTAAAATTAGCCAAAAAATGTTGTTTGCTATTAAATTACTTTCTGATTTCACATTGTTTTAAAAACATTCACAATAAAAAACTGATTTAAATTTACTTATGGGCAATTTTTTATAGCTCTCTGGCTGTTCTGTATACATGAAATAGATCTGAAAAGAAAACGATCTCTCGAATAAAGTAGTAGTATGATATGGAGGCGAAATTAAACCCCTAAAACGAGTTGTAATATTATGAACGTCAGTTCTAAAGGTTAATTTATTGTATAGGTATGTAGGTACATTAAACAATAAATAATAATTTATGGCAAAGGCACAAACAATGCAATCTACGTCTATTATACATATTCAACCAACCAATATTCGAAAGCTTGTGTGAAATGTGTTCATATTTTCTAATACCATAAATGTATCTCAGACAAGCATTCTGGACTTTCTGAATTCTTACTGCTGTCAGCGCATTTACGGAAGCATGATACACAAGTACACAGTAATTAAATTGTGCTAGCACATACGCATCACAAAGTTTTTTCTTAATTTTTATATTTAAATGCTTACGAAGAGGATACAGTTTTCTTAAAAATGAATACGTTTGAAATATTTATTTTGATATTTGACTACGATAACGAAATGTATAATCCAAAATCAATCCTAAACTTTTCGCCTTATTGGCTAATGAAATTTTAACATCATTTATAGAGAGATCTACTACATTAGCCAGATTTTTACAATTTCTATTACCAAATAAAATCATAACCGATTTTGCGATGTTAATAATTAAAGAGAGTTGAGTAGAAGCAGGGTAAATATAATTAAGGTCAAAACTAATAGTGTTTATGGCCTCTTGCTATTTTACAGGATCAAATGAGAAATATAACTGCGTGTCTTCGGCATAAACATGTATATTGGTATTCGATACCTCGTTAATTAATATTAAAGTATATATAGAATATAAAAGCGGGCCTAATATAGACCTTTGTGGTACTCCACGTTGTACACACAGCGGGGTTGATAATTCAGAGCCAAGCTTAACACTTTGCGTTGTGTTGGACAAATCATTTTGTATTAAATTTCTTGCATCTGCTTCCAGACCAAGAAATCTTAATAATGCTATTAGAGTCTCGTGATCTACAGTGTCGAAAGCTTTACTGTAATCCAGTAAAACCAGCAAAGTATATCCTCTATCATAAGCTGCTAAAATGTCATCGGTTACCTTTAGATGAGCTGAAGTACAACTGGGGCCTGATCTAAATCCAGATTGAACAGCAGGAAGTAAGTTATGGTCTGTTATGTATTTATCGAGTTGTTGCAATAAAACCTTTTCAAGTATCTTCGAAAAAGCTGGAAGTATACTTACGGGCCTGAAATCTTTAAATTGAACCGGATTTATCTTTGAGCAAGGGAATTACACGCGCATATTTCCAAATCTGTACTGGGAAAACGATATAAGGACAAGAAAGTTTTATCATTGAGATAGTTATGTAATCGCTTCCAGTAGCGTTACTCTTAATATTTTTAATTATTTAATTAACGCTCACTGTATCTAGGGTAGTAAATTGAAAATTTAGATGTTGATTATTATTATTATCAAAATTCAGTGGTTGTTGAACAAAGTTGTTGACACCAGCTAACTGATCAGGGATAGTCGTTTACTTCTTACCAAGATCAAGAAGTTCCAATTTTTGCCACATATCTTTGTCATCTAAAAACGAAACATAATTAAAGTAAGATCTCTTACCATTTTTAATTGCAAAATTGGTTATATTTCTGAGGGACTTGTAATATTTCCAATGTTGAAGCCGACTGGTCTTTCTAAATTTTGCTTTTGCTTTATCTCTTAATTTCATAAGCAGTTTAACATTCATTATCTGTAAGCCAAGATGCAGGTCGTTTTGTAAATCTGTCAATTCTCGAGGGGGGGCATGTTTATCAAATATATTTAACAAGGTTGAATTAAAGTAATGTAATTTATCGTTGGCGCTGTCGAATTGGAAAATGTATTGCAGCTTTGATAACTCTAATCGCTATTAAAGGCTTTTAAATTAATTTTTTTTAATATTCCTGAAAGACCTCATAAATGGTACACTTTTATGTACTTCGGCGTCAACACTGCAGAATATCAAATCATGATCCGATAAATGGCAATTTCAGCGGCGCAGGAACTACTGTAAGTATGGGGGGCAAAATTTTTTTTGAGTGTTTTAACATAATTAAGCCCTATGGTCGACTGTTCCACAAACACTTTATTATAGTATTTTTTAATAAAATGCTGCTTTAGTTCATAAAGTAAAGTAAAACGGTCGCCTGTCAATGTCCAATAGTTATTATTAAAATAAATGTCATTTTATTCAAATCAGGAAAGGATATTATTTTAACTGAAAACTTTGCAAATAATAAAAAGGAATTCACCTTTAAGACCTTACGGTAAGAGGTAGTGATTCTTGATATTGACGCAATTAACCTAGAAGAAGCACACTTCGAAACTATCAAATGTTTCAATAGCAACTTGAATTTTCTAATGTGTCTAATATGTGTAATGCAGTCGAACGTAAAGCTTTGCATGCAGCTAGTACATGATCAGACCTTATTTGACTGGTCCTCTTTAATGCTACGCTACGCTCGCTCTGCCCTAAAATTGACTAGTGCAATAATATCCTACATTATGTACTTAATACATAAATAACTATAATAGTTACAATTAAGCTAAAATGCTTTTTAGTCACGTATCGAATGGTCATAAAGATACAAAACCTGAAAGGTATACTTTATTTTTACTTTCTTTTACTTCAAATAATTTAATCATAATTTTTTACAAACTGGAGATTTTTGCAGAAATATTCGTTTTCGTGTCTTCTCGTTCAGAAATAGTATATTAAGTATTAAGAACGGTAAGGACATTTTACCGATCGAAGACAATTGTTTGGAAGAGGAGCGAAGCGACGGCTCCAATTATTGTCTGAGATCGGTAATTCCTTAAGGTTCGTGATGCTTATGACGTTTTTTGCACTTTAGAAATGTGACATTATACCACAGAATAATATGTGGGTGGCACTGTAAGTCTATATCAAATTCGAGGTTAGCAGGCTAACTTCGAATTGTTACTTACCGTTCTAGAACGGTAAATATAACTTACTGATTTAGCAACAAACGCGGTAACTAAGTAAAATCGTTCTATCGTGCAAAAAAGTTGTTTTCGAAGTGATGTCTGTCTATTCGTTTGTGATCCTGTCAATTTATGAGCCCAGATGGTTTAATAGATCAGCCTCAAAATTTATATCTTTGTTTTTAATATAAATTTGGAGATACTAGTCATTTTTGGTTAAAATCGGTAACCGGAGGTGGTACTTTACTCTTATGTTTTTTTGTTTTCCCGGAAAATTTTATAATTGTTTGATAAAAATTAAATTTCATAGAACAAGATGATATATTGTGCAATTATATACAACTTTTGTTCAAAAAGTTTGTAAGAAATACAGTCTTTGGAAATATCGCAAAATGAAAGTTTTACAAAAACTTTCTCCAAAACGAATTGGAATAAAAATGTTCAAAACTGTTAGATATTACGTAATTATCTATGACTTTTGTCAAAAAGTATTTTGTTATTATAGTTTTTGAAAAATCGCAAATTGAAATTTTTACAAGCAGTAAAAGAAAGTTGTGTGATGACCACACTTCATTTTTTTTTAATGTGAAAATGCAATCTAGGGAAACCATTGACAACAAGCATTGTCACTAGATTGCATTGTGTTGATTCATAAACTTCTAGTTATTATTCTTGCAATAAACGTTAGGTTTCATGTCGACTGGTTGACACCGTAATGAATTTAAATTGTACTTATTATAAATTGCAATTATTTTTAATGCAATACCGACCTTAAAAACCAAATTATAAAATCACATTTCAAGTTTATAAGAGCCAAAGCTACAATTTAAAATAAAAAATTGTAAACCTGTCGACATGAAACCAAACCTCACCACAAAAATAACCAGAAGTTTATGTACCAATACAATGAAGCCTAGTGACAATGCTTGTTATCAATGATTTCCTTAGAATTTTGGCATTTGCATTTCCATAGGAATGAAAAATGGACTCTTCTCCGCTGTCGACCTAAAAATAAAGACGTATTTAACAAATTGTTCGCCTTTTATTTCTATACCACCTACAATAGAACAACGAAATTTAGTATCTAGTATGGACTAATGTGAAAAAGCCCTATATACAATTTTTTTAAAACCTCATAGAATATACCAGGGGGGCAAATTGTAGTCGTTGCCCCTCCGATATATTCTATGAGGGGGCAATCGCCCCCCTTGCCCCCCCCCCCCCCCGGTTCCTGCGCCCCTGGGCAATTTCTTACTCCAGAGTCGGTTATCGATGTCTGATGTAATTATAAGATCAATAATAGATTCAGCTTTACCTGATACTTTTGTGGGTTGATTAATAATTTGTACCAGTACCAGCGATTCTA
Organism: Agriotes lineatus; assembly: GCA_940337035.1. Taxonomy (NCBI): domain Eukaryota; kingdom Metazoa; phylum Arthropoda; class Insecta; order Coleoptera; family Elateridae; genus Agriotes; species Agriotes lineatus. The sequence goes on along the minus strand of CALNHX010003522.1, from coordinate 129,824 downwards.
GCAACTCTTGCAGATACGCTGCAGCCGAACTAGTAGAATTTGATACATCAATATTAAAATCCCCTAAGATTTTTCTGAATATGGTAGACACATTGCAATAGCTGTTTCCATCTCACCTAAAAATAGTTAATAATCTGTATTTGGTGGTCTGTAAAGAGTGCCAATAACAATATTTTGTGGATATCTTTGAATTGAAACCCACAGTTGTTAATAATGGAATTAGATTCAATTACTACAAATTTTAAACCATCACGTATGTACACTCCATCACCACCTCCACGGTCCAAGCGATTGCATCTCACATATCTATATCCATGAATACCAACAGCTTCGTTTGATACCTTTTGATTTAACCAAGTCTCTGAAACAGTAAGTATATCAATATTATGTTCTATTATTACACTTTCTAATTCTTTTAGTATTGGCACCAGTGATCTAATTGATATGTGCAATTTGAACCATCTCTCTAAAACTACCCTAATAACAAACAAATTGGACACAAAAACATTATAATTACTGGTAGTAACAGTAAACGCAAAAAATAAAATCTATTAATGAAATACTGAACGAAATAAACAATTAGCTTGTATGCAAAACAAAATTTATATAAACAAACAAAATAATCGGATTTCACAAAACAAAGTCTGACCTCAAACTCTGAACACCCGCGCACCTGATAGTAGACAATATTTGGTTAACAGAACGTCTGCTGCATTGAAAAGTATTAGATATCTTCGTACCCCGATATTCTTTTTATGTTGCCCACTTTAGCCAGAATTTTTCCATCATATATCAACGTGCTCTTGATCCCCAATTTCCCAGCTGCTTTCTTCAGAAGTTGTGCCCTGTGTTTGGTCAAGTCTTCTTTTATGGTGATCCTTGTGCCCTTCAGGAGTTTCTTTTACTATATATAAGTTTTTTTAGTATTTCTACAATTAAGGGTTTAAAATGCCCTTCTTTTGATGGCAGACGGTGACTGCAGTCGATAAGAGATGTTGGAATATCCAATCCTAATTTAGTTTTGCAAAACTCACTCACAATTTCGTCTGTGGATTCGCGGTCCTTTTCGTAGACTACCTATTCGACCTGGTCTACTGCTCCAATTCATCTTTATATAGAAACGCTTCTTGTTTAGTACTTGCGATTTCAGCTTCTAGTTCTACTATTTTGTTCTTGTATGCGTTGATTTCAAGTTGAAATTGGGCAGCAATATTTTCTTGGATCACTGACACAAGTTTCGATGTAAACGTAGATGACTGTAACACTTTCTCTACCACTTTTTGAATTAAAGCTTCTTCTTCCGAGGCTGAACGCATTTTCACTAAATCGGGCATCTTCAAACAACCTTAAGAAGTTATCCTTTTGAATTTCAATAAATAAATGTTAATGGCATTTTCGTTACCTTCAGAACTGTACGTGGATGTTAATATAAGATGCGCCTCATCTCTTAAATTCACCATGTAGTAAACTTCATCATCTAGTGCCCAATATTGATAATAGTACATGTTTTGCATTGCTGCGCAGTGGGTAGTAATGTAGATAAGCACTCAACAGTGTGTCTCTTAAAAATAATGGCATCTCTTTACACAGGCAAAGTTGGTTACAAAAAAGAAATAATTTACCAATATTCTATTGCCTTTTACAGTAGAATGAGATTTTTCTCCTATATTTCATTAAAAACAAATACACAAACACTGTCTGTGACACCGTTCACTGAAGAAGATGTGAGATTAAAAACTACATAAAGGTTAAAGTTGCATGTGGAACCATGAAGTGGCAATAGGGACTTCGAACGGGCAGTTTGTGGTAGTCATAACTATCCAGGTACTTTAAAGCGATGCTACGGTTTCATTCCGTCCTTTATAGTAAATATAACTTTAAAGATACATATTTGCAGCTCTCGTCCCACTATCGTCAAGTATCACTTACTTTCAAGTTATATTTCTTAGTTAAAACGACTGGGAAGTTATTTTTCCGAAAAACGCCATTTCATAGGCAAAGCTTATTAAGCAGTGGTTAAAAAAAAATATTTTTCATAATTTTTGATCCACATGTAACAAATTAATACATAATAGTTATTAGTTTCAAGTTAGAAGGTCAACAAAACAGGTTTTATTGTGCTTGGTCTGATTAGAACCTATCATCGTTATTTTTGACTGTAAACTTTCATTCTTTTTAATTTTCTCACTCAGGTCATCGGAAGGAGCAGAAGTTTTACCTTTATAATATTACTTGTATAGTATTCAATTTAATTTCAAAACTAGCGAAATGGACAAAGAATAATGTCGGAATAAAACAAGTATAACCAGGTCACTCGCAAGACAAAACAAGCAACACTAATTTAAAAGAATAGTACAGTTTGCAGCGTCGCTGCTACGTGACCACAACGGCATTGGAACGTAGCTGGAAAAGTTCCAGGTTGCGGTCACCAATAATTATTCCGCATTTTGGTCCCATGCACGTATTGGAAACGTTCCTATTAAGTGGTTGTGACCAAAGAAAAGGTTATACAGTAGTGCCCGGTACATAACAGCGACTAATTGTGCTAGTTGAGTATAACCTTTAAAAATGTTGCATTTGTATTATATCATATGTAGTACATGACAGGCGTATTGTACGCATGTACTTGATTTTAAAGATGGTATTACTTTCATATGTTTGTTGTTCAATTAAACGAAGTCATGCCAAAGTAGTTGTGAAATTTCGATAAGATCAAAAACTAATTTTGATAAGTATTGCTTAGTAATTGAATGAAATGATAGAATCTAATCGAATACCACTTGACTTGCTTCATATATTCACATATTTTCAATACTATTCGAGTGTTGCCTTTAGAAAACACCCTCGGCCTCGCTTTCTTATACTTAGGCAATTTTGTGACATTATTACTGAACCGACATCGCAATATAGAATTTTGTTGGATCCGTTTATCAGAACTTGACCACTAAGAAATAATTGATATTAATCAATCGAAATAATAATAATAAGAGTTACTGCAACAACGTATTTACAAAATATAAATTGAATTAAAATGACTCAAAAGAGTTTCAGAAATAGTAAGGATGTCCTTTTTATCACATCTTGAATTACTGTCCGTTATGTTTACAAATGTACTCTTCTTCTTCATGTTATTATTCATTCAGTAATAGTTTCTTTTTTGCGTCCTTTGCTTCTCTAACATTCTTTACCTCATTCTAATAAATTTGTGATAGTACATAACGGTGTCTAGTTTTCGTTATTAGTTAGTGTTTACATATCTAGTAAAAATGTTTAGTATTAAGCATATTTAAACAAAAAATTTCAATATACTACTATAGCATGCTATATCATGCATCAAAGCTCTTCGCATTTGTTTATTATTTTTTCGTTAAAACATATTTCTATGCTTACTACTTATACATTAATTATGTATCTTCACAGTTTTTAACTTTCGCTTTTAATTTGCTTCAAGTTATATAGCTCACTAACAATATATATAATCTATAGTACAGTCTATCTAAGCATCGATGTGTATACTTTCATTGCCTTTACTTCCCTCTTCTAAAAGACGAAAGAAGTATTATAATCGTCAAATATTGCCTTTCGAGGTTTCTTCAAATATTCACTTCCAGGGTCCCTGAATGACAAAGAACATGTTTTTTCAATCTCGTCTGTCTGTCGGTCGGTCAGTCTGTCTGTTGGCGGTCTGGCGTACAAACTATTTTCACGAGGAAGACGATATTTTGTAGTTAGATTATACGAGTGTGTTTACCTGGCTCAAAACCGACTACACTTTCGGTCAAATATATACAGGGTAAATAGCTTAAAACAATAAAGTTCTGTATATATTTGTTTTAATTCAGAAATAGATTAATGCAATAATTCGCACATAGCTCAGGTTTTTATTCTTGATAAAAATGGGACCCAACAGATAAATACAGGATGAATATCGTAAACTCAACAGAATGTGCTGCGATAAGCGTGTCTTTTATAATATAATGCATCCAAAAGCGAAACCAACTGCCGTGCCGGCCACGGACTAGCAATTAATAATCGGCTTCTTTCTAAGTGAGCGCCTGTGAGCACGAGTTCGAAAGCTAGCGACTGCAATGTTTTTTTTTTATTTACAAATGTTTTTAATATACGAGTATTTATTAAGAAGTCTAGTTTTGCTTTAAATTTTTTATTACATCTTGAAAACAAGACCTGAATGGAAATAATGTGAATATGGCTTTAATCTTCTCTTTTGTTATTTATCTTTATCATTCGTACTTATATTTTGTCGTGGATATAGCCATGGTTTTCTACTATTTATTGTACCTGTTGCCCTAAACGTTTTGTTTTATTACGGTTTTTTATATAGTGTATCAATATAACTTTTGCCATACCAACAGTTTTTTATTTCTACAATAATTATTGTTAGATTTAACATCAAGATTGCAATAGGTGGAATAAGTAAATACCAAAACCACACCTAGCTTCATTCACCAATCTGAAACTACTCAGCTTCCGCTGACCACAAGCACTTTAAAATAACTACCACAGAACAGCGGTTTGTGGAGTGACAACGAAACAAAATAAGCTGGGCTAACTTAAATATAACTAGCTGAAACCCGCGGCATATGCCGCATTTAAAATGTACGACGAATTTAATAACTTTTGTTGCACTAAAGAAAGTTTTAAAAGCACGCTAGAGATTGGCAGTAAGGAAAAGTTCCAAAAAATATTTTTTCAAATGGAAAGTCTCTGGAAAGGAAACGCTCGCCTCTGGAAGGCGTCCTAATTAATACGACGTTGTTGGAACGCAGTAAAAAAAATTATGGAAAGAATTGTTATACAAGTTAAGAAAAGTGAGAGTTTTCCAGTGAATGTAAAAGTTTTAGGTGAGCATGGAAGAATGACGTTGTAGCCCACGGCACATGCCGCATTTAAAGTTTTGGGCGTTAGATAGATATACTTTGTTTGTGACATTACAAAAAAAAAATCTTTTACACACGTCTACTATGGCAAATGCTATACCAAATACATACAATATATACAGTTCACATTTAATTATATATATTTATTCCTAATTCAGTACGTAAAACATGCTTAGAGCCATGTTTTTGATAACGGTGATAAAACTTAGATTACATTTAGATTTTAGTTTATTGGCATACATGTTTAACGTCAGCATACAAACAATTTCCAGAGTATTTTATACCACATTGAATATTATGTATCATCGGATGAAACATTTTATTATTTGGCCTGAACGAGATCAGGTGATTAAATCAATGCCAGAATGCTTCAAGGTAGCATTTGGCAACAAGATTTCAGTAATAATCGATTGTTTTGAGATGAGAGTGAAAAAATCAAGTAGCCTTGAAGTACAATGTACTACATGATCTACGTACAAACAACATAATACGGTAAAGGTACTAATAGGCATCACTCCTCCTGGATCAATATCATTTGTATCACATGCATATGGTGGCAGAATAAGCGATAAAGGTCTAACAGAGGATTGAGGGATTTTAAACAATCTCTTGCCAGAAGATTTTGTATTGGCAGATCGTGGCGTTTTAATAAAAGACTCCGTAGGACTACATATGGCCACAGTGATTACGCCTCTGCTTTTCTAAAAGGGAAACGGCAGCTCGATCCAAGGGATATAGCATCAACCAGGAATATAGCAAGCGTGAGGTAGTGCAAGTATATTGTTACAATAATTATCTTAATTATATCTTTTTTTCAGAATACACGTCCAACGCGTTATTGGTGTCCTTCGTCAAAAAAATACAGTTCTTCACGAAACGATGCCCATGTTCCTGGCAAAAAAGAAAACTGACGATGTTGCTGTGGTAGATCAGATATTAACAGTTTCTTCTGCACTCGTAAATTTATGCTCTCCTATAATTGTATAATTATGAAATAAATTGTATTAACAAAGTTAATCTAATTATTTTTACTTTAATAATAATAATAATATCTACAAAATTATTAAAATTAGTTAATTAAGGATCTAACGTTAATACTATCCACCACCATTTATTATATAATGTAAAATTATTTGATTATCTTTTTCTGCATGTGTCCAATAATTAATAAAAAGCAAAATTACAATATCACATAGCAAAAATTATTAAATAGTACCTATACGATAAGAAACATAAAGATATTTCGAAACTATGTAAGCTACATTAACAATCAATAAAATTACACATGCTGTCTACACAACATAAAAGAATAATTAATGTCTAAATTAAGTATGAAAAATAATTTTTTCGTTGACCGCTTCTTAATTTCAATATTAATGAATTATTTTTCCTAAAAAAGTATGGATTAATAGACGCCATTAATACACTGTTTTTGATTAATCCACTCTTTTTCATTAATTAACTGTTTTTGTGATTTTGACGTTTTGATGATATTTTGCATGGAGGTTAGTTGTATTAATCAAATTTTTCGTCACAAAAAAAGATTTTGTGGTCAACAAAAAAATTTTGTAATCAACTCGTTTGTTAATGGGCGATTAATAATCTCAACTATTAAAGGCACTCACTCGCTATCGCTCGTTCGTGCTTTAAACAGTTTCGATTATTAATCGCCTTCATTAACACACTTGTTGGTTAAATAACTATTAATGCATAAAGCATAACGGATATTTTGAAGCTATTTAATATTTATTTATTGTGGCATCTCTAACAGGTGTTACCCTTATTACAAGAGATGCAGTGTAGATATATTCTGCTATATGCAGGTATGAGCGTTATAGCATGTACGAGGGTAAATTGAAAAGTCTTCGGCCTAGACAAGAAAATAAACGAAAATCATGTAAACAGTAATTTTATTTTTCAACGTAATCCCCGTCAAGTTCAATGCACTTGGTCCACCTATATTCAAGTGCTCTTATTTCATCCCTATAAGCCCTTTCATCCAATTGGTCAAAATAGACATTTGTGGAAGCAATCACATCTTCATCGGACTCGTACTTCTTTCCAGCATGACATTTTTCAAGTTTGGAAATAAACTAAAATCTGAGGAAGCTAAGTCCGGCGAGTAGGGGACATGGGGTACCAATTCAAACAGCAATTCATTAATTTTTGCCATGGCAATAACTGACTTGTGACAGCGCTCATTATCCCGATGATACAGAATTTTTTTCTTTACTAACCCGAGTCGTTTTTCAAGATTTTTTTCGCGGCACCCATCGCGCATACAACTTTCTCATCCCCAAAACTTCAGTTAGGATATAATATGTCAGCTCTGTTGAAATGCCCATAGTATTTGCTATCTCCATCAACTTCAATCGCCGGTCATTCAAGACAATTTTATGAACTTTTTCGATAATTTCTGTTGTGGTGGGTGTTTTTGGTCTTCCTGAACGCGGTGCATTTTCTGTACTCCTGCGACCACGTTTAAAGTCCGCAACCCAAGTTTTAACTGTGCTGTATGAAGGGGAAGATTTGCATAATGTGCCGTCTAGTTCATCTTTTATTTCTTTTGGAGCTAAACCCTTAATATGAAAATATTTAATAACTGCACGAATTTCAGCTTGCTCCATGCTTATATATTATATAGTTGCTGTACTCAGGCCTTTTAGGCCCATAGCTTGATGGTTTCCCTCCATCTCTTCCGGTCTTTAGCTAGTGTCTTCCAGTCCTGTATCCCTTTTTCTCGCAGGTCTTCTTTAACTGCGTCTAACCATTTCCTTCTCGGCCTTCCTCTTCTTCTCGTTTCTCCTAGGTTTGTATCCATTAGCTTCTTAGGAATCCTGTTTTCTGGTTGTCTTTCTAAGTGCCCTAGCCACCTCAGCCTTGCTGCTTTAGCTTTATTACTGAGCTCTGGTTGTTTGTAAAGGTTCTTTATTTCCTCATTTGATCGTTTTAACCATATTTCTCCTTCCTTATTCCCTCCAAATATTCTTTTCAAGATTTTCCTCTCCCATATATCTATTCTCGTTTCCTCTTTTCTATTAAGGATCCACACTTCGCTCCCATACAGTACCGTTGGTCTTATGACTGTTTTATATAGATGGATTTTAGCTTTCCTAGATACACTCTAGATTTTATTATTTTGTTTAGAGCCCCTGCACATTTATCCCCTTTGGCTAATCTTGCTTCAATTTCTTTCTCTTCGTCCCCCGTCTCGGTTATGACAGTTCCTAAGTATGTATATTTTTTAACTCTTTCTATCCTTATCCTGTTTGTTGGTCCTGTTTCTACTATCAAATCGTCCTTTTGTTCTTGTGCTTTTTCTGCTGGTCCTAGTTCCATAAATTTGGATTTGCTTTCGTTTATTTTCAGGTTTACTGTTTCTGCTGCTGTTATAAACTTCTGACATACTTGGGTTAGCTCGCGTCTTGTCCTGGCCAAAAGTACTACGTACTACGCTCCATGCTTACAGCATGCAAAACCTTAGCAACTTTGACAGTCTGTCAAACAATTATTATTTTCCAGAAATTTTTGCTATTCCAGAGCCAGACTGATAAATCTTGAAACAATATAACGCCGTAAAAACATTACGCAAATTTGTATCCTATCTAAGTTAGGCCGGGGACTTTTTAATTTATCCTCGTAAATTAAAATTAAAATAATCATCCTAACTAAAATAAACTTTAATCATGGTTGCAGGAGATGGATCGATGCCGTAACTTGCTACTATGACTTCCCGTACTGATTGGTAAATTTAAGTCTTAAAAATTTGTTACATCAATAGTTCATTTTGTTTCATTTTAGTTATAATAATACTTTTTTACAACAGATGCAAACATACGGTATGGAGCTGACAAATCAATGTTGAGCAGTATGTAAATTTGATTCACAAGCTTTAATATATGAGTAATCGGAATTCTGGTATAAAAAGAAGGTACAAAGAATAACGGTGAGAAACGAACAAGCCTAGCGGGTACTCTTAAAGTTAATAGCAAAAGCAGCTTGCTATCATTAATCTTATTATTCCATAATTTATAACAAAATTTTAATGAATTTAAGGTACATAAACAATCAAAATATTTACATAACAGTACAAAATAACAGAATAACTGATGTCTAAATTAAGTATGAAAAAGAATTGCAATGGATAAAGTATAAAGGATCAACATATTTACAAATTCTATCAACAGAGAATAACAAAATAATTCTATTTATATACTGCTCCACAAATGTACTGGACCACCCATAAAAATGTATTTATTACATTACGTCACAATATATATATACAGTGTGTCCCCAGATAGGTGAAACAACTCTTGTGAAAGGTAAAAAATTCTCGATTTAAATTTTTATTTTTTGGGGTTCAGCCCTGCTTCGTTAAAGGCGAATTTCTAACATTATTTCAGTTTTGAAAAATTAAGTATGCCTTGGAAATTTTTAAAAAATCTATTTTTCTGTAAGGTAAAGTACCCTTTATGTGGCAAATACAACAAAAAGTTATAAATAAAAGATGTTTAGAATCAACATCTAGGCCCCTCTACCAAATTTCAAAATCCTCTGCCAACTTTGATCTCTCACATTTTCTTTCAAGTTTATTTCCCAAATCAATGAATTTTATTTTTACAAAGTTTTTTTATTATGAAATAAAAAACTTTGTTAAAAGTAAAATTCTAAACATATAAGAAATTGTGAGAGATCAAAGTTGGCTGAGGATTTTGAAATTTGGTATAGAGGCCTATGTGTTGATTCTAAACAACTTTTTTTAATAACTTTTTGTCGTATTTGCCACATAAAAGGTACTTTACCTCACAGAAAAATAGGTTTTTTAAAATTTCCAAGGCATACTTGATTTTTCAAAACTGAAATTATGTTGAAAATTCGCCTTTAACCAGCAGGGCTGAACCCCAAAAAATGAAAATTTAAATCGAGAATTTTTTACCTTTCACAAGAGTCGTTTCACCTATCCGGGGACACACTGTATATAAAAGCTTTTGTTTTATAGTATACTCATATTAAGCATATTTAATTTCGCTATTCTCAAATATCAACTGAAGAATTAACAAAATCATATTAATAAAATTAAAAAATTATGAAACTATAAAAAACTATATTTCACAAAAATAAGAGGAATCACAAAAAAGGTTAATTAATAGTTCTTTGAGTCTCTCCAGAACGTTTAAAAATCTTTGGCAACAATTCAGCATACTTTGTATGCAATGTGCTATCAATGTTTGGGCAAAACTGTAAATTTTAAAATGATGATATTTTATTAATGGACTTCGTTTTCTTTAAACAGAATTATGAAAAGAAATGCTTTTTATAGTGACACACAATCATGAAAGGTTACCAAAAATTTCATGACTGCCCTTTTGGAAAATATTTTTAAAAATTGCACCAATATATGCAAATGGTCCAGTTCATTTGTGGAGCAGTATATTTACAGAGTTCACATAACCACTTTCCTTTAGGAATTTTTTTAATTGTAGGCATGTTGAATGGTACCATTTTATTCTAAATTTTCTGTCATAACATTTTACCATTTGTTCGCCGTCGTCTGGTTTCCTACAGTGACACCAAAGCTGCAATCCATAATTAAAATAGGTACATAACATTGTAACAGATAATTCACAAAAATACAAACCTCTTCATCATATATGCCTATTACGATGTCACTGGAAATTGAACCAACACCTATAGCTCACATGTCCATGGGGATGTCGTCTGAACTTGATCCAGTACTCGTAGATGGCATATCCATGGCGATGTCACTACAACTTGAATCCAAATCAGTGGTCATAGATGGCAGAACTAATGTTAGAATCCAGTAATTTCCAAGTTTTGTATTGGTAACACTTTTGACATCTATCATATTGACATTAAATTGTTAACCTTGTTTAAGCTAAACTTAATAGTGTGTTATTTACTGAACGGTTAGTTGTATGTAAAAAAACTATATAATCTGTTTTGTAGATAATTTCCTAGCATTCATTTTTTGTAATAACTAAAAAAGTCATACGACCCATAGAAAGCGAGATATTTGCGAAAGACTTATTTCTGTGACATTTGACCTTGAATAACTCAAAACGCAAGCGCGATATCGATGGGGACTTTTGAGACATTATTTGTAATGTCAAAGGTGTATGCAAAATCTCAGCTCACTTGGTTTTTTTCAGCAGGCCGATCCTACTGTAGCTGGGCTAAGAGATTTTTGTAGGTATAGATTATAGTACAAAACGCCACCATAACGATGCAATAAGCGTAAAATTGTGGGTTGAACATACGAAAAGTCTATGTGAGGAGTGTCCAGTATTGTTATACCGGGTGGCCATAAATATCTGAGATCTCGGTAGCCATGGAATTAGCTACTTATAAATGTTGGGTTAGTATTATATTTCAATTACAATAAGTATTGGTACCTATGTAATATAATAAAATGCAATAAGTGGAGGAGAATGTGCCCTGGATTCTGCAGTTTAGCCTACGACTCGATTATAAAAATCTCCTGTTCTATCTCCATTACTTATTGCAATCTGTAATAATTCTTGACAGATAGGAATTTTAGTTGTCATGACATTAATGACATTTAGTTTAGTTGGATTCATCGCTTTAATAAAGCGGTGTTGATTCCAAAGGTAATGTGATACCAGATATTTATGGCCACCCGGTATAAAGAACAAGATGTTGGAAGTGATTTAGGGCTTCTTGATATCAACGATTTTGCTTTGAAAATAATGACGTCTTTTCAAATTCAACAGTTGCTACAATTTGGTTACAACAAAATAGAAGCAAATTAAAGACGTATCAAAATTTAATAAACCAACAATTGTTGAAGAAAAAAATATAATGGATGGCCTTTTGAATAAAACCGATGCTACTGAAAACATTAGCACGAGGTTTGACCACACATAGACTTCGTAGTTCGTTTTTATTAAAATTTGTGATAATTTGTAATTTGTTTTATATAATAATAATAATAAATCCATTTATTGAATACCAAAGAGGTATACAAACCGAGGGGGTTTGGCAAAGCCAGTCTTCCACCCTCCCGGGGCATTACACAAATATAAGCAAATGCTGTACACACACAAACTTAATATAAGACAATACAGTACATGCTAGCAACATAACAAGACTATCTTAAATCGTGTTACTAACTAATTCTAACAAGGCACTCTTAATAGAAAGTGGCTGCTCTGGAAACATATCAAAGAACTTATTTAACAATGTGGGAGCCATATATAGAAAACAGCCCTCAAATTTAGCTGTTCGATGTTGTGGTATTGTATAACTATTGTACCTGATATTTACATTGTGATCTTCTGATCTTTTGCTCAACAAGTCGTACAAATATCTTGGCGTTTTAGTACAGATCAGAGTATACAAAAACATACAATACCTACAGATTAGAGGTGGGGCGATTCATGAACGAATCGTTCATTTGAACGACTCCGACCAAAGAATCGTCTGAATCGGTTCTTTCCTGTCTCGATTCGTCGTTCAATTGATTCGAAGTTACGTTTTGTACGACGCTGCGCAGCGTGATTTAAATCTGAATAAAGAATCGTGAATCCTATGAATCGGTTTCTTCTTGTCTCGGTTCGTCGTTTGTATTAGATTTTGATCGTACGACGCAATGCGCCATTCAAAAATTGAAACCCGAACGCGAACGGGACGAACTAAACGAAACCGAATCTTAAACTTGGTTGGTGCCACTGTCTCATAAGTAATACCTGCAACTGCAATGCAATTAAACTGATAACTGACCAAGCGGCAAGCGCATTTTAGCAAGCATAGCAAAGATAGTATGGAAGGTTCATGATTCATACATAGACATACCGTCTGGTTTCAAGAATACAGACGCGCTCGGTGCAAAACCTAAAATTCAGGGGGACCTAACCGAACAAAACTGAATCGTTCAAATGAACAAATCGAATGAATCGATTCATGTTGATTGATTGAATCGTAAGAATCGACTCCCAAAAATGAATCGGATTGCCCACCTCTACTACAGATACATACTACGTTGTTTTACATTGAGCTCTTTGTATGTAATGTTACAGACAAATCTTACGCAAGCGTTTTGTACTCGCTGTAGTTTAGTTTTGTTGTATTATGTGAGATTTGAAAAAATACCATAGTGCAATAGTATAAATGCGGATAAATAAGCTCCTTAACTAACATGAGTTTGAAATATGTCTCACATGCAATTCGAATGATAATTTATCTTCTATTATAATACCTAGGTTTTTTGCATGACTACTCCACTGTACTACTTCACTATTTACTACAATGTTATGATTTTTAGTTATATAATCACCAGTTCTTTTATCGGAGGTTATGCAAATTGCCTGCGACTTTTTGGCGTTTAATGTAAGACCATTATTACTAAACCAGACAGTAAGATTATGTAAATCCTCGTTTATCTTACGAATAGCCATATTGCATCGTTACAGTGGCGTTTTGTACTATAATCTATACGAAAATCTCTTGCGATATTGTGCAAGTCTTTCTTCTATAAAAGTACGATTTGTTGTGATTCCTCTTTCGTCAAGCCAGCATCACGAATATCATTTAATAAGTGCTCAAAAGTTACACCTTGTTTTAATTTGCCTAGAACACACAAAAAATTTACAGAGCGATGACAGTTGTAATATTGTTTCTTACTGCCATCCGCCAGCAATTTAGATGAATTGTGAGGTACATACGATGACAAAGTGCCTCCTTCAATTTGGTTTTTCCACTGGTAAAATGCTGGAAAGCATGTATCATGAATGACTATATTATATCAAATGATTTTAATGACGTACCTGAAGAATTCATTATACTCAATTTTCACTTTATGTACACTTGACAAATGGTTTCGCAGATCAGCATAATTTAAACAATTTCCGAGTGGGCATAAGTAAAATTTGTTGTGAAAATAATAAATGTAAATTCGAAACTTTATTACTTTAACCACACATAAACGGCAAAGAACGGTTACGTCACCGATGGCATCGCGGCAGGTCGGCACCACTCGGGTCAGAATATGCAGGGTTGCCAGAATGAATGCATGCGCGTTTTAAAAATGTGCTTTTGTAGAAACGGTTTTAGAATGTACCAGATTCGTAGAATTGTACCAGGTCTCTGCGAAAATTTATTCTCTTGCTTTACTTGCAGTTTCCAGTTTCTTAGTATTAAATGAGGATACTGTATTAAGTGAGGATACTGTACGAAATAAATAAGATTGACGCCGTATTTTGTCTGCCAATTCCGCTTTGCCTGGCTGATCTGCTAATTTATTTTTGACAGTTTCGTCTAATCTAATAAATGAGGATGAAAATGTACCAGAAATATTTTAAAAATATACTTTTGCAGAAACGGTTTCAGAATGTACCAGATTCGTAAAATTGTACCAGGTCTGGCAACGCTGCTAATATCAAGACCACTCCCACAATTGTAACTGCACATAGACCACGAGTTGATATGTTTGACCTTGGGAACTGTTCTGCTTTATTATAGAGTTATGATAGGACACACTTATGGGTTGAAATTTATTGCTAACCCCTATTATGCGGCATAATATGTAATGAAGGGTTTCGCAGAAATTGATGATGATAAATTTTATCTGCCAGTCTTTTACGAGATAATGCAAAACTTACTTAAAACTTTAAATTCGGAAACGGACATCAATTTCTCTCTGTTGTTTCGAAAACTAGCAGGAATCTATGATTTACTTCTTTCATAATAATAAACTTCTTCATTTAGTGAATTACAATATTACATGTACTGGTAGTACAATATACAAACACCGTATTTGCACCAGGATATTTCTTACCACGTGTGATTTTTAACCAATGGAAGCAAACACAAAATCACCGTGGACAAGATCTGGATTCTATGGACGGTGAGTGACCAACTGGACTCCAGATTCGTGTAAGAAATTGAAGGTTTTTGCGACAATATGCGGTGTTGTATTATCATGGTGTAAAAAATGTCACATAATCTAAATTTCTGTGCACCGATTAGAACTAACAATTTTACGATTGTCAAAAGGAATTGCCGCAACTGGACCACTGCGTCTGACGGAAGCAGTAATTATGATTTTTGTTTACACACACTGTAAATCATACAAGCTGACTACACTACCTTTAAAGGTATTACCTATATCCAACCCTAAGGTATTTTAGAAATACGTTAATCTAAGGTATAATGAAACTATTCTACCCCAAACGATATAATTCACCTTATGAAGAGGTATACCGTTCGACCTCAAAAGGTTTAACGGTACACCCTGCAACCAAACTAGTGACTAAATTCATGGTAGAAAAGAATACTAAGAGGTGTACCTGAATACCTTATGAAGCGTCATAAAATTTTACCTCTAGAAGTATACATATCTACCCTGAAGTGAAAGCAGTGCTCAACGTCCAAAGTAGAAAACCTCAAACGGTATATGTGATTACCTTAGGGGTATTTACTTAGCAAGTGAATGGGTACATAATTTTACTCGTGAAGGTATACACATTTACCTAGCAACGGAAGTAATCACCAGCATTAGGGTGGAATATTGTACCTTAAATGGTATTTGAATACCTTGAAAGATTTTAAATTCCTTATCTTGCTGTAGAGAATTCTACAGTGCCGGACAGAAGTAATATCATCCTGATACGCGTTCTATGGGGAAAAAATGTAATTTTATTGAAAACACAGACAATTGCCGTTGGCACGTTTAACAGATAAGAGAAACCGTTTATTTAGAGATATTACTGTCCCAATTAATTGAAATATACTTGATATATTCCCTATTAAAAATGATGGATTAATTTAGTCTGGCACTGTTCATCTAGAGTTACACACTTATATTTGAAAAAGACAGCCAAAAGTAACTAAAACGTTTTTGTTAATCTCATCATATTCCATTATTTTACATTAATATTTAATACATTTGTAGATAATTCGATTAAAATACACAATAGGTTAGTTTACTAAACATATCTAAGATTAGTTATTTTATAATATTATTTACATGATTTTATTACAAACTAGGGTAATTTGGGCTTTGAACTTTTGGAGATGCTCCTCCAATGAATGTCAGAGCCCAGAAAACTTTTTGTTATTTGCTTAGAGTACTGAACATTAAATAAAAATATTACAGCTATTATTGCTTCCACCGCCTCTGTGAAAATAAGGACCTCTGCAATTTTAACGTAGTCCATGCACACATAGTACGAGTTGGTAGGAGCAAACCAATCAGTGTGTTCAGTTGCCGTTGGTACACTACCAGGCTGAAAAAAAATACATTACAACAATATTTTTTCGAGAAAAATGAATCTAGAACTTAGGTTTTTAATAAGCACTAAAGGATCTTCTTTAAACAGTAACGGCAGAAGAATTAAATGGGTGTCGCTTTTATTGTCTGAAAAATATTTAAAATATTAATTATAAAATACCACGTCTGTCTTTAGTAATATAGGTATGTTTTCTAACCAAAAACATTTAAGTGCGACCCCTTATCTACGTTTCTTATTTTTGTTTCGTATTTGCTTTCTCTCGACAATTCTAGAAGTTTCGACTTTCGGTCATTTATAAAAAACAAATTAATTTGAATGGTTATGTTAAATAAATCATCTGTTCTACAAAATATTTTGTTTGAAGTAACTTTCGGAAGAAGAAATTCGTTCTGTTTGTAATCTAAAAATTAGTAAGTGATTTAAATGCTCTTTTGCAAAATCATAATTGCCAGCATCAACATCAAGAGTGTTAGCTGAAGTATGATAAAAAAATTCAACATTTTTTACATGTTAATCTACAACAGATTGGTTTAATTTGCTTGAATACTTTTGTTTAGTCTTTGTATTTGTTTTAAGAATGTGTTTTCTATAATATTTAATTATAGATTTGTGTTCTTTTTCACAATGCAGAATTAATGAAGGTACATGTTGATATGTTTTTTAAGAGCCATTAATCTGACAAACTATATTACAGTTCTTCAAGTGGGAATGAGAAAATTTCACGTGTTGTAATAATTGTAAATGTAGAAATTTCTTGGGGCGCTTATGACATTCGAACATTGTTTACAATCATGTCAGAAAATTATTCCTATAAACGGTTAATTTTTTACACCTATAAATGCATACATAACCAGAATATTACTATTTAAAAACCTTACCTTGAACAAAGTGTACACTGCTCACAAAACACAAAGCGGAACATTTTGGTGATTTTTTGCTGCAATTGCAACGAAACTTCTGCGGTTATGAAAGAATATTTAAATCGAATTACCCTCGGTTTGAGGTACTGTAACACCTGGACCCTTCTCATAAGGGTTGTTAAACTTTATGCTCGTCGGGTAGCTTTTAAACAGTCGGAGATAATTTTGGTTCCTCAGATATATGATAGTTTAACATACAAAAACAGCATCGGGATACAATTAAACAGTTTAATGTGTTTACCTGTGATACATTTAGATATTTCGACATTAATTAATAACAAGAAATTACAATAAACTCGGGTGGACTGCTGGTGTAGATAACAGGCGTTCTTATCGGGGCGGACGGCCAGGCATTGCAGGTGTGGTTGATAAGCCAACACGTTTCTGACCCTGCGGACTAGGTAGCTGGAATCAAACTAGAATTAAACGGTCTGCCAATTATACAATAAAGCATGTCACGGTTCTGGAGATTTAACTGATAGTGCAGGGGGTGAAGCCCGCCTCTAAATTCGTTTAGGGATGTCCGAAAACGGTTAAGCTAGAAAGGCCGCATTGCGTTAACAAATATGATTTTAATTTCAGAGTCCGAGCGCCGACCAAATATTGCCGCTTTTCCTCCAAAGCGGGCCGGGGAAATCTCGCGCTCTCGGACTTTATTGCGACTGGCAAATTTAAATTACAACGACTGTTAACTTTGAGCACGGACGGTTTCAAATATGAATCAAAATGCAAGTCTAAAGCTTGAGTGCGGGCTGTTTTGATTACGTCTAGGAGTTACAATGAATGCTATTTCAACCTTCAGGTGCTGATTAAGTCAATGCCAAATTGAATTTAACCGGAATACAAATTTGCAGGTCGGGTGCGGGTTATTCTAATTAGGAATTAGAATTGACAGGAGAACAATTTGTGTTCGTGGCGTACACCTTGGAAGAAGGTGGCCGCGCTCGACAACCTAGGGGTTTTTAGTACAGGAATAGTTAATAATTCGTGTAGCGGGTCCTCGAGGAGGGCATCCACTTCAAACGAATTGCAGGGATTTGATTGCAGGAGCGAGAAGAATTCGTGGAGCCGGTCTTCAGAGAAGTCTTCAACTTCGAACGAATTCTCTACAGGTTATTAATTACAGGGCTTGTTAGAATTCGTGTAGCGGGTCCTCGAGGAGGGCATCCACTTCAAACGAATTGCCGGGATTTTATTACTGGAGCGGGGAGAATTCGTGGAGCCGGTCTTCGGAGAAGTCTTCAACTTCGAACGAATTTTCTACAGGTTATTAATTACAGGACTGGTTACTTACGGATACCGGATGGGAACCAGGGATTTTAAGTAGAAGAATGATTCTCTCTTGAATGCCGGATGGGAATTGGGGATCTGGGACTGGGGAAATCGGTCTGGAAGGTCTCGGAGTCGGAAGGGAAAGTCTCGTGGAATCTCTCGAAGGAATCTCCTAGCGATTGGACGGTGCGGCTCCTTTTATGGGTCCTAGAGAAGTTCTCAAGTGGGGGATAGCGAGTGGGGATAGCGGCGCATGATTCGACTCGGTACTACCTTGTTATCTCTGGACGTGACGTCGGTCCCTGCGCGCTTATCCTTACGGGCAAAATGTAACCTAAGATAACGCGAGACTGGGCGATGCGTAAATTAAACACATTTTTATTGTGTAATAATAATTTACGCGGAGGCTAGCGTTACAAGTGTAGCTGTACAAAAATTTAAAATCTATCAAAAGATAAATAGGGAAGATACCAGGGTGTGAAGTTGAAGAGCGAAACGCACTGTAGATATAGAAGAAAATGTTGGGTTCACCCATATATTAGAATATTCTGCAAGTGTATAATTATTATAGTATAAAGACGGCAATTCTCTACCTCCCGTGTGAATTTGGCATTAATAACGTGTTCATTCACATTGTCTATTTGTTGATTTCTTAGAATTTAGTTGGTAACTGGTAGCCCGGCGACTAGCATGTCGAGTTTCCTGTGACTGATCACAAATTAGTTACAAACCAGTAGCCGATCTGTAGCTTCGTCAGCGGACCTCCATATAAATACATTAGCGGTGACGAGCAAGCAACTGATTAGTGATTGTAGTTTAAATTGCGTTACTTGTCAGTTTCTTTCGAGTAGCTCCGTGTGCGGAGGGCCTAAAGCTAAAGTGCCGATTTTATTAAACATAAAAGAAATGCATAACTGTTGAATTATGTAAAACACTTTCACAGCAAAAGGAGTTGCCATAGTTGTACAGGGTTATTCATTATAAATTACTCACTCTTTATCATCTTTATTATTGCCTATAGAAAAAAAAAAGTTTAAATAAAAGTTGTTTGGTTACGATTGAATTTCAGGGGATACAAAAAACTATATATTTTTTTAAATGGGATACCCTCTATGTTATTAAATTTTTGGAATTATATTTTTTTCCTGATTTCAAAAATATACCATATGTTACCCCTACCTTATACCGTATTTGAGTTATTAAACCTGGAATATCTTAGTTAAACCAGTTACTGTAGATATGGAAAAGTTAACATTATTAAATATAACAAAGATTTATTTAAGAAATTTAAATATAAATAAATGATAGTTGTCATTTTCATAGCTTACTTCTTCTTCTTGTTTTGCTTCTCCTTTTACTGGAGGTTGGCGATCATTACAGCTATTTGCAGGCTATTGGCTGTTTTGAATAATTCTATGCTAGTCTTTCCGTGCCATTCGCTTAAATTTCTTAGCCAGAATGTTCTTCTTCGTCCAGCACTTCTTCTTCCCTATATTAAAAAATTACGATACTGTATTTTTAAATTTTCGAGAAAATTGCTTTTAAAGTATTAAAACAAAAATCGAATAAAAATCAAGTAGCCATAAAACAATGAGTTAGCCCTAAAATTATGACAGTTCTTTATAGATGTTTATCTGTTGTTCTTATGTGCTCTTAATTAAATAAATAATGGTGCGATATTTGAGTGCAAAAGAACGAATTGAAATTTTAGTATTGAGGAGAAGTGGTAACCGTACGATTTTCTCGAAAATGGCAAAATACAGTATCATACTTTTTTTAGCGTATTTGCTCTTAGAATGTCATGCTCTGTCCAAATTCATCATAAAAACTTAGGGTTTCCATTTAAAAAAAGCATCGCTATCGTCTTAACTCAAAAACAAAAAATAATGTAAAAGTGACAATTACAGTAAAACATGTAGTTTTTTAAATAAAAATTGACATGTTCGACGATTTATTTCAAAAACATTTGATAAAAGTTCTATTTCGATAGTTTCAGACTACATTCGCACTGTATAGTCGAGTAGAAAATCAATAGGTAGACACGGGGAGGAAACAAGAAATAATAATGGGAAGAGACTACTAGACTTCTGCCTACTAAACAACATGATATTAACTAATACCTGATACCAGCACATGAATATTCATAATTTAAAAAGAGTACTCGAAAAGGGAGGAGAAAAATCCTCAATAGATTACATAATAATAGAAAGAGAAAATAGGGAAAACGTAATAGATACAAAAGTAAGAAGAGGAGCAGAGATTGGTAGCAACCATCACCTTCTTATAGCGAAGATGATAAAATAAAGTAATAGGTAAAAACAATAGGCAGATGGAGTTTGAAACAATAAGAGCTTATAAGCTGCAGGAGAAAGAAATGTGTGAAAAATACTCACAGCTAATAACAAAGAAATTGGAACAAAGTTTAAAAGAAAATACAACCAGAACTATAGAAGGCTTATGGAACCTACTAGTGAATCACCGGAGCTACGCTTCGCTTCGTTAATTTAAGAGAGATTCATTAATATAAATTAAAAAAAGGATGCATCGGTCGGGAATCGAACGCGGGCCGCCAGCGTGGCAGGCGAGCATTCTACCACTGAACCAACGATGCTTCGTTGAATAAGGCGCTGCTATAAGAGTATATAGTGAATCATCCGAGCTACGTTTAGCTTGGCTAATTACACGATTTAATTAAAACTTTACTTTTTCGTACTTTTTTTTAGATGAAAATCTGACCCACGATCTAAGTCTAGTAACCTTCAGAGGAGATGACGAACAAAGATACAAACAAAGAGACCATCGATTTTATGGTATAGGATTCAAAGAAGTGATTATTGGAGCAGCTAAAGAAATTGTGGAACTAAAAGAACAACCAGTAATAGAAATCAGGCAGCTTGGTAGACGGAACATGTTAAAAATGAGATTAAAAACAAAAAATAAACAATGCAAAAATATTTACCGAAAACGAACAATGAAAACTATGATGAGCACAAGAAATGAAGGAAAAGAGTAATAGAAATAGTGACTGAAGCAAAGAAAAAGAGCTGAGCAAATTTTGGACAAAAAAATGGAAAAGAATACTACCAGTAAATATAAATTATTTTATAAGGTGTTGAAAACATTAAGGAAAAGAAGAAAAAACGAAGATGTATACATTAAAAATGAAAAGGTGAAATTGAACACGCGGAAAAGAAATAACAAACAGGTGGAAATAATATTTCGAACAAGGAAGAGAATCCACAAGATAAAGAAACGGAAAAAAGTGATGAAGAAAATAGAAAAACAGCAAATGAGAACAAAGAAATAACAATGCAAGAACTAGTAAAAGCAATTAAAGCAATAAAAAATGGAAAGGCTACGGGACATGATCAGATCAGAATGGAGAAACTAAAACATGGGTGACAAAGAACTACAAGTAATATTAGAAATCTACCACAGAGCGTGAAAAACAAAAAAGTGCCAGAAAATTTACAGAGCAATAAGTCTACCAATATACAAAAAAATGAGACAGTAAGCAATATAATAACTATAGAGGAATCGTTATTCTAAGTGTACCTATGAAATTATATGAGAAAATACTGGACAAAAGGCTTAGAATGGAAGTAGATGATACCCTAAATGAAGCACAGAGTGGTTTCAGAAAAGGAAAAAGTGCTCATGATCATGTCTTTGCTGTCAAATATTTGCGTTTATTGACCTAGAAAAAGCGTTTGACATAGTACCTAGGAAGAGAGTATGGGAAGGCCTGTAAAGAAGACTGGTAAACGAGAAATTTGCAAGAACAATTAAAAGTATAGGTATAGGTCAGTTCTCTCGCCTCTCACCATTGTTTCTCGAAAATAGTGAAAATGACAGTTTTTGCGATTTCAGCGCCATCTATCAAAAGTGAAAAAAACAGACAAAACTTATGTCATTTATCACCTAAATCCACCACCTCTATGGTGAGAGACGAAGGGACCCATCGAATTCCTTAAAAACCATCTTGTGTATCATGGGACTACCTTCGGAATCACTCGGGGAATCGTCGGGCACGTTCAAAACCACCCAAAGAATCATCGGCCACGTTCGAAACCACTCAGGCTATGGGGGATACCTTCGCAATCATAGGGTATCTTCGGAACCACTTCCGATACGACCGGGTATTTTCGGAATCCCTTCAGGTATTATTGAGAACCTGAACCACTTGTTAGTTTTTCGATCCGATGTACGTTTCTCGAAAATAGCGAAAAATTTCGGTTTTTGCCATTTCAGCGCCATCTGTCAAGAGTAAAAAAATGTTCAGACAAAACTTACGTAGTTTTTAGCTTAAAATGCGAATCTGCAATCAAAATTGGGGTTCCTAATTAAGATTTTAAAGTTGCTCCACGCCCCACCCACAGGGGTGGGGATGGGGGTCAATTTTCGTATCATTTGATAGCTTTTTAAAAAATATCAAATGCGTCTTTTTTTGTTTCCCGATCCACAGCGTATTTTTCGAGATATGCAGCCGTTTCCAGACTTTTAGAACCCGGTATAAACCAAACCAGTTTTAACTAGGGATGTTCCGAATACTCGTATTCGTATTCGTATTCGCGAGTATTCGCTATATTTTCAATATTTGTATTCGTAATCGTATTCGCGAAAATTAACACGAATATTAGACGAGTATTTGACATTAAAATTATAGAAATATAGATAAGAATTTTAATAAAAATATAAAACAGGTATTCATACATTAAATAAAACATTTTTTTTAAATATTAACCATTCTATAACATTAAATAAAAACAAAATTATTTTCCATACTATTTCTAAAATTTGCAGCTCGTACAAAAACAATGTTGATGTTGGTATTATCGTTGATTGAGGTATTATTCACTCACGGTCATGTATTCGTATTCGTATTCGTATTCGCGAATATTCATAAGAGTATTTGTATTCGGTATTCGTATTCGCGAATACGAATTTTTGTATATTCGGAACATCCCTAGTTTTAACGTACGAATGCAAGTCCTGGGTTTTAACAACTATGCAAAAAAATCAAATTACAAGACGTAGAGATAAAGTATCTCAGAAGAGTCACCAAGAAGGGCATGATAAGAAACAAGCAAATTCGAAATACAATAATGAATATAATTTATTGAACAAAGGCAATTGAGCTGGTGGAGACATCTACAGTGGATGGAACAATCGAGACCTATGAAACAAGTATGGGAAGCTAGAATACAGAAGATTAAAAGAGAAAGACCTAGAAAGACGTCTGGCAACATAATTGAAGAGATACTACAAAGAGGAGGGTGCACATGGATGCAGAGTGTTATTGTAATTAAGTTTGTAAACTCGACACCATTAGATGGTGGAGTGGCACTGATTATATACATATATACACAGTTATTCTATGCTATTCAAAATTACTAAAATCATAAAGTAGGTGCGCTTAGCTAGATGCAGAAATTTGCTGCCAGGTAGCGAGAGCCTATCATCGGCTAAAATTCTGTCGCAAACTATGGGCTTCATGAAATAAGTATGGTAACGACGTCACTTTGTAAACGCCGGCGGCGCCTGGAAATAACATGCAGAAGTAACTGTAGCTCAATCTGTAAGGAATGGTGTCGATGAGAAGCCGGTTTTTAGGCCTACGTCAGCATAAGCGTCGATATACAGGATGGTTACAAAAAAATACAAAAAGAAAACTTCCCACCAGTTGTTTAAATGACTGAATAGATTCCCCAATTATTTGACTTTCTTCATCGTATAACATGCTGTGCTAAAGAATAATTTCTAATTCAATATAAAGAAGTACCGGTAATAAAACAAAACTCTTAATTATACTTACATCGAATTTACTAGCTGCAGTAACAAGCCACTTATGTGCAACGCTTAATTTAAAGCAACTGGCACAGAACTTCAAATAGAACTATCAATAATGCTCGAGTTCTTGAAGGTTTCTTTAAAAACTAAACGCAACTCCACAGCCTTCCAAAAATCGTTTGCTCTTAAAATGTTCAGCTGGTGATATGGGATTACTGTTAGTAACTACCACATGCAAAAGTAAAACTTGTGTTTCCACAAATATAACCCAGTTCTCTAATCCCAGCGGAATATTATTTCATTACCCGCGCCCAGGCTGGAAAAACACACATCGGGCTATCAGATTTAATTCAAAACACGATTAGGGTGGCAATAAATAAAAAGTCATATCCGGACGTACGTATGGCTGGAATTCGACCACACCTGAATACCAAACACGCCAATTTTCAGTTTAGATGTTTTAGAAAAAGTTCGCCAAACGGAAGCGAGCGTCGACAGCGCACAAAAATTACGGGATTTTTTTTTAAATTATTAATTTTGCATGAGGCAGTTGCAAGTCTTTTCCGCAGCCCTTTGACCTTGCTTTTAATTAGAAGTTTGGTTTCGGATAATTAAAACCCTTTGAGGTAAAAGCGACTCGTTGTCTTCAACCTTTTAATCGTCCGCAGCATTTATGATTACTTTCCAGTCGGTTTGCGAATTTTTCGCTTGCAAATTGAAGAACTCACCCGTTCCGTTACAAATTATCTCACTAGCTCGTTTAAGAGGTAATTATATTATGTTTGGTAATTTTCTACACAAACGCCATTCGAATTTGATTCCGTCGTTACGTGTCTCATTGAATAATGATAAATTAATTGATGGTTCACTTAATTTTCTCTATAAATCCTTAATCAGCGCGTCATATCTAAGCCGCGCCACAGTTATTGATTGGAACAACAACGAAATGGATGATATTTATAAAAGTCGATTTCTTTTCCTATAAAAATTAATATATTCATGCAGGTAAATGGCATTTCAGTTTCTAACAATTTCTTAACTCTATATATCGGGTGATCAAATAAATTTCATCTCTAGTGTGCTGTGGCTCTATGACGTTTATATGGAGCCGCAGAACACTAGAGGTGAAATTTATTTGATCCCTCGATATAATACTGTATTACGTTTTGCCTTACAGTAGTGCATTTTGGTGTACTTTATGTAAGTGTTTTGATTTATTACATAGTGACTAAAACGTTTTATTGTACACTGCTACTAGTTTTACGACAAGTTTGTGACTCTTGATAGTTTGTACCTTTGCCGAACTTTATTATGCAAAAGCCGGTATTGTAAGATAAAACCTCGTATATCACAGGTGCGTCAAATGTCATTATAGGTTCGTAAGAATTAATAAAATATCACTCGCGGATAATGACTTATTTCTCACACTTACAATATCGTGTGTTTAAAAAAAACTCATTCGCAGCATGCCTTGATACAATTGAAGTTTGCCATAACTTGATAGATACCCATTGAAGCAAATGAACTACCATAACTCAGAGAGAACTAAATTACATCTTGACAATTGTTATTGACTGTTATGATTAATAAACTCGTTGTGTAAATGCCACCTACAGACTCAAGTTAAAACATGATTTTCTATATTTCTTTCCAAGGTCTAACCTAAATGAGTTTTTTTTAATACACGATATAATGTATACTATTATTAGCATACCAATGAAGCAGCGTTAGTAAATATACTTTTTGAGGCTTTCGCGGTTACTCGAATTATTATTGTTAACGTCTAATTTCGGCTTAGACTACGTAGTCTTTGTAGATAAACACCCAGCATTTTCGGGCTTAATATGCCTTGCACCTTGTGAACTGGACCACTGATCCACGCCATGGCTATGCTCTTTAGTGGCTCGTGTTGTTTGAGTACCTTGATAACGAAGATACTTGGCAGATTTGTTCTTGTTGCTGTTTGTGCACCCATATTAACTTACGTTTCGCAAGACCTTGCAGCTTGCATCATCAGAGTGAAAGTCGCACTCAGAACTGAAGGTCGATGTGAAGCTATTTATAGTCCTCTGCGCCAGCCTCTTAGAGCGACGTAACACTGATTGGCCATTCAAGTGTAGCGTAATCCGTGGGGTGTGGCCGTATGACGCACAGTGGTTGTAATGCATGTGTATCATAGGAGTCCATGTTTTACTAAGCTTAAAACTATCTTTCCTGTTTATATTATTTGAATGTTTTTCTATTTCTGTGGCATCACGTATTTCTGGTGGAAAGTAGTGAGGTATTCTGGCTAGTCCTCTGGCGTGCTCAAATTCTAAGGTATGCCAATTTGTAAATGTATGCTCAGCTACGGCTGATTTTGTGATGCGTTTGTATTTGCAATCGCCTTTATGCTCTTGAAGTCTTAGATCAATGTCCAATTTGACTCGAGCCGCAAGAACAAGGAATGTTATTTACGCCAGCGGTTTCTAAATTTGTAATGTTATATTTTACTGATATGAAGCCATTACCCAAAGTCTCATTGATCGTGAACACAATTTTTATGTCGCATCGTTTCAGGACACGTCCTCTCTTATCAGTCGAGCCTTTAACGTTAGGTATAAATGCTAAGCCTTCCAAAGATGGGGATTCTTCTTTAGCCTTTTGTGTCATAGCCTTATCTAGCGCTTTTCGTATGACGGTAGTCCGTTCTTTTGTAAAGAGTCAGATAGATGTTTCTTTTCTCTCTCTAGATTTTCTGAATTTGAAATACGAATGGCTCTGGTCTTCAGAATCTAAATAAATCTAAATAAGTCTATGTTCAGCTCTGTATGCATTGACTCAAATACAACAACACAGTTGACCAAAATATTTGGCGTTTTCTGTAAATTTCGTTTTTCAGATGACCCTACAAAAAGAAGTCGCATGGTGCCAAATCAGGAGATCTTGGTGGCCAGTTGATAGTGCCACCGCAACCAATCCAGCAATTAGGAAAGTTGTCACTTAGATATTCTGGCACATTCATACCATAATGCGCTGGACAGCCATTATGCTGAAACCAAATCTCCTGATTTTCACGTGCAACTTTTCCTAATGCAATGTGATTGATCAAAAGTTCTAAATAAAAATACGAATTTAAATTTCCAACTATTTCAAACGGTCCAATAATTTTATTGTTGAAAATACTAGCCCAAATATTAATTTTCTGCGGGAACTGCTTTCTTGTTTCAAGAGCTTTCCGACGATTTTCTTAAGCCTAGAATCGAGTGTTCTGCGTATTCGGTACATTATTAAGTGTGAACGAACATTCATCTGTAACACAGATTGACCGCAAAAAGTGCCCATCTTCGTTTGAGGATTCCTGCATGACTTCAGAGAATACGCGTCTGCTTTCTTCGTCGACTAATAATATCTCTTGATGGCACTGAGAAATGTAAGGATGATAACTATACTTCTTCAGAACCTTATGCACTGACCGTGTCGATACGTTGCACTCTCGAGCAATACATCATATGCTGGTTGTTTAATCAGCATTTATCAACCCCAAAACCTTTTCTTCCAGCTCGTCGTTGGTTCTTCTATTCCATTTGCCTGTAAAGTTAATGTCTCGATTGAATATATGTTTAAACTGCAATATTAAAAGTATCTTTTTAATCACATGCTGCTACACTTGTTGTAGCTTCAATTTTTTTCACAAAGTTGTGAATTGTTGATACAGATAGAATAGGTCGATTATTAAATTTAACCGAGAATAAATCACGAACTGTGCTTAAACTGACGCCACTAGAAAATGTTGTGATAATAAATACCCTCTCTTCGTTAGAATATTAAACATTATTATTTATAGTCCCGGGTCGTGTAGCCTGAACAAGCGTCCACGTTCGATCAGCAGAGTTAAGCAACGCTCTCTGTGGTCAGAACTTGGATGGGAGTTCTACGGCTGCTTCTCCCGGCACCTCGTGGTACGGCTGCCACGAAAAAAAGTTGGTCCCGGTTGTCATAATAACATCATGACAGTCGTTAGTGGGGTTGGAAGCCCCCATAAAATGTACAGTGACGTCTATAATTGGCCTAACGGCTGTTGGTGGAGTGCGGAATAAAAAAAGAATAAAAAAATAGTAATGAATTAAATACGTCAATTGATGACTGACAAAAAATAACATTTATTTGCCATAAACAAATTTGATCATGGCTAGTCTGTTTTTTGTGAATAAAATGAAAAATATTTCTTACAGTTTTAAGCTATTTTTATATTAAACAAGCAACAAATTCAAATAAAGTAGTATCAAATTAGGCGCGTTGTATTTCTATTTCGATTTATACCACTATTAACCCCATCAATTCAAGCAGCAAGCAGGAATCTGTATATATACAATTTGCCATGCTATTTCCCTATGTTCGCACATTAAGCGAAACACTCAGTATAACATTAATTGATATTGATTTATTTAAGTTTTCAAAAACTTTGATATATTGTAAACATCTCGTAATTAGAACTAGTAAAGTATCTAAGTTCAATCTTTTGGTCTTATAATGTAAAGATGTAAATATCATTTAACGAAAATAAGTTATTGCTGAACTAAACTAGGATACGCACCGAGAAAAAATTAGCTCATAAAACTTTTCCTCTTCCAAACTCATGCCGACTTCAGAGGCAACCTATAGCTATTATATCGACAGCATTAACTTTGGAAGGTGAAAATCACGACCTGAAACTACTTGTCTTTGTAACTGTTAAAGTTACAAAGTATCGACACGGCATTTAATCAGACCGTTAACAATTTTCGAACTACGAACTTGACATCGTCGAAAACATTTTCAGTTCCGCCACGGAACAATGCAACATCGTCCGTTGTTTGCGAAGAAATGACTTCAATTCGATTTCAATTCTGAACTTATGTAACCATTTCAACTTGTTTGTGCAATGACAGATAAAGTCGAAAAACAAATTGGTGCTAGGGTAAGTGGCTTAAAAACAAGTAGTTATTGAGTTGCTGTTTGTACGCTTCTTAGCAACTTTTGAGGTAGTAAAAGCAATGTTTTACAACCATTCTAATTATAAAATTGTAAGTTGGAACTGTCCCCATCCGCAAACGAGAATTATGCGTGTCTCCAAAACAGTGTCTTTGATATAAGGATTTTGGAAGCGATGAAAGACAGATAATTCCACAAAATATTCAGTACCTTCAGATCAACTAATACATGGTCTCAAGTATCGGAAATCGTTGTTCATATACGGTCAAGAATAAAATATCTAAAATTTTACATTTTCTATTCTTTACAACTGTCATGCGCAAAGAGATGCGTATATTCAAATTGTTTAGACTAAGATACTTTTTCATCATGCTTAGGCATGTGTGGTTTAATGCTCAGTAACGCCTTTCTTAACAAGTCATATTGGATCATGACCCATGGAGGAAACCTTCCAATTATTTATTTTCAATATTCATAACCTGTCTACTAACGTGTCCAATAACGTTACATAGAAAAACTGAATATCGAATACTGTCAATCAGAAAAATGTTAGAAGATAAATTCTTGTCAGGCGCCACATAACGGGCTGAATGCCAGTGATAATTGACTTGGAGGTTGAACCATGGAAGCCCCTTGGGCAATTGATAGAAAATAATGTGATATGCTCAGTTCCAAGATTTGGAACCTATCTTGTTTCATAATCTTTGACATACGTTATTTGACTTTAAAATATTCAGAATTGCACTGCTCTTTACATAACAAAAATCGTACAAAATAAAATAAAAATCTGTTACGATGACATTCATAGAAATGCTCTGCGTACATATAAGCAGGTCAACCTTGCAGCTGGGATCAAAGAGGGGCTTTTGCCTGTTTTTTCCACGAAGGAAAATAATGTTGGTAACCTGGCGCAGAGCACAAAAGATGTTACTACACTGCTAACGGGGTTATTCCCTAACACTTATGCCAATATGCAACTTATTTACTTATAAATACATACAGAATTGATGTAAATTTTCACGTGTAAAATGTCATTCTAGTACAACTTAAATTTACGGTAAATTACACTTGCAATACGAAATGTAATTCACTTCTTGACGACGAACAGATGCAGAAAATTAAGGAGGCGGGTGATGGTTTGAAAGCACGCAATATGACGGGAGGCTTCCCCATATCTTCGTCGAAAGAATATACAACGGTATTTCAAAGACTACCTACATGCAATTAGCGTGAGTCCACAGGCTGGCAACGAGATGCTTCAGCAGAACTATGTCGGCATACAAAATGGTCTCAAATCGATATATGACTGTACGACACAGGATATTGTTACGTGTTGAAACCCATTCACCACATGCAACAGACTTAGAAGGAATACGCAGCTAGCTATTGGCTTGAAAACCTCAAATCTGTCAAAACGTATAGAAGGTGTTTACTATTAGTTGGACCAGCATGGTGTAAATTCGTTATCCAAAAATTTATGGCCCAGGTCCCACCATAAATGACTTGACTCTGGGCTTTGTGAAGACAGACAAACAGATAATCGATTATAATAAACCGCTATTCATGTGTTTTATAGACCCGAAGAACGTTTTTGACACCGTTAGATTAGCAGACATGATAAACATATTCAAACCAAATAGTGCATCGCATGAAACAACGAGAATAATTCTTCTTCTTCTTCTCTTCTTTCACTATGCCCTTATGCCCTTTTGGGGGTAGGGTTTGGATTCTCTTCTCCTTTTTTTCCATTCCTGTCTGGATTTGGCCAGTCTACTCATCTTTTCTTCTGATTTTCCTCTCTTTGTTCCTATTTTGTTTATCCTTCCTATCCATGTTTTCTTGGGTCTACCTCTCTTTTTCTTATAGTTTGATTTTGCTAATATAATTTTTTTAGTTAGTCTGTTCTGGTCCATTCTTAAGATGGTGCCGTACCAGCCCAGCTGTCTGTTTTCTATTTTCTTCATTATTGGTTCCTGTTCCAGGGTGTTTCTGATGTCCTCCCTTCTGATTCTGTCGAATTTAGTGACATCCGATATTCATGTTTATTGCAAAGTCCAAGATTCAAGCCGTATGTAATAGTTGGTAGTGTAATGGTGTTATATACTCTCAATTTTGTATCCTTGTCTATTTCTTTCTTTCCTAGTATCGTTCTGTTAATACTGTAGTATATTCTTGTTGCTTTTTTTAGTTTGTTGTTTATATGCATATCTGCATTCCCGTTACTAGTTATTATATTTCCCAGGTATTCGAAACAGTTAACTTCTTCCACATTTTCTCCGTTTATCGGTATACTTAAATTTTCTCGTTCTTCGTTCTTGTTTATGATCATGTGTTTTGTTTTCTTCGTATTAATGGTCATTTTTAGTTTCGCGATTTCTTTTGCCATATCCTTGTCAGTGATTGCGTTTTTTCCTGTTTATTTGCTATTAGTACGATGTCGTTTGCATCGAGGAGGGAGTCTACTGTTACTAGAAGTATATAGTTTCCAGAATCCTATAATTGTTTTATGATCTTTTTATCTGTTTCTTGTATTTTTAATTAATCTATCCATTATAATTATAAATAATAGAGGGCTCAGGCTATCTCCCTGTTTTATTCCCTTGTCTAGTTTAAACTTTTCTGATCTTTTCTGTTCTATTTGTACTTGCGTTATGACTTCTTCGCAGATCGATTTGATCACTTTAACGGTTTTCTCGGGGGTTTTGTATAGTTTTAGGGTTTTCCATAATATCTTTCAGGTCGATAAAAAGTAAATGTAGTTCCTCTCCACTTTGGCGTTTCCTTTCAATTAAGTTTCTTAATATATGGACATTATCATTTGTACCTCTTCCCCTCCTAAAAGCGGCTTGCTCTTCTTCTAAATTATTTTCAATTTGGGCTCTCAGTCGTTTTTCTACTATGCGTGTATATAGTTTGAAGCATACTGATGAAAGACATATTTCCCTACAGTTGTCGCAGTTCGCCTGATCTCCTTTTTTATAAATTAGGAGTAGTAGGTTTTTCTTCCAGTCTTCCGGTATTAATTCCGAAATCCATGCTACTTTGCACAATTTCCACAGCCAGTCTGCTCCTCTTTTTCCCATCCATTTAATCATCTCTGGAAATATTTCATCTTCTCCTGCAGCTTTCCCTATTAATAAATTAAACAACTGAATACTGACACAAAAACACATACAGAATGCGGCATGCTACTAGGACCATTGCAAAAGCAAGGAGAATATGCATGTGGCCGTCGCGGTGTTTAACGAACGAACAATCAATGTACGATAGTGGTAGGTCGTTAGTATATTATAAATACGAGGTATTTATTCGATTTTTTAATTTTTTAAATACAAGTACGACCACATGTAAAGTCCTCTTGCTTTTGCTATGGTCCTAGTGGCTTGCCGCAATCTGTATACCTGTGACCAATAGCTTGACATGCTAAATAAACATACACACTGGCATCAGACTCGGAAAGTAACCAAGTCTCTTACTATTTAATACAGTAACCAATAAAACATCCCGAGAATATAGAATGATTAAGAGCGAACTGAAAATAATGTTACGCTGTCGACGCCGCGCCGCGCCGTCATAATGACGGAAGACGACGACAACCTATCAGGTAGAATGAGCGAAGCATTCTCCGCTGAGATACAACAACGAATTGTCCTAGCAAAAATTGAAGCAAAACAGCCGATCCGATGTAAATTAGCGGTCAATAATAACATAGTATGTAGCAAGTAATGTCATTAAGATACTAGAAACAGAACTAACTTCTAGCCAAAATGGAACTGAAAAATTAATGCACCACATCAGCAAAGCTGGAAGGATATCAAGATGCTTGGACGAAATAATATGGGAATAAAAATACCTAAAACAATCTGATAAAACTAAAATATGCAAAACATGCATTCGACCGATGACACACACCGCGGAAACAAGAGCCTCAACTAGTAAGACAAAATCCATGTACAACAGAAATGAGATTTTTCTGAAAGATAACAGGACATCGACTGAGCGGCATAGTAAAAAATTGAGAAATAAGAAGATACTGTAATATTTCAAGCATCATCAGATGGACAAAAGGCTGGAAGAGAAATGAAACACTTAACTAAAATGCGTTCAGAACAGATTCTAAGACTTGCGGGTGACCGGAATACACATTAAAAATGTAATAAAAATGTCATCATCATCATATTCTTCCTCTTTTACCAGTAGGTAACGAGATAATTTTCTATACCACATTTCCACAACAAAGTTTCGCCATTTTTTACGATCTCTTGCTTCATGTTTTTCTTTACGTTTTAGTATCTCCGCTACGTTGTTGTCCCAGGTTGTTCTGCGTCGTTCTCTTCTGTTTTTACCTATTTTTCTAGCTTCCCATACTTTCTTAACTTGCTGTGTGTTGTCCATTCGGATTAGGTGACCTGCCCATTTTCATTTCTTTTACTCTATTTTGTTTTTCAGAGAAATAACAAAAAAAAAGAAAATTCAACATCTATGAAACCATGGTAAAAAGTACGCTACTATATGGTGCTGAAACTTGGAGAATCACAGAAAAATACAAAGCCAAGTTAGAAACAGTTGAGATGGATGCTATAAGGAGATCTCTATGTATTTCAAGAATGGACCATATCATAAATCAAACAATAAAACAAAGAATGGGTATAGAAGGAAATACAATACAGGACATTGAAATCAAACAGCTAACATGGTATGGTCATATACAGCGTATGAATGAATCAAGACTGCCAAAACAAGTTCTAGAATGGCAACCAGTAGAACTACGAAGAAGAGGTAGACCTAAATTAGAATGGCAGAGATCGGTACATAAGTCTATGAGTGAATGAAATTTAACGCAAAAATATTGTGAGAATAGAAGAGAATCCCAGAAAACGTTGGGGCTGAATACGCGGTCCGCCTGCCGTTCGAATTCGACCACCGGTAACTTTTTTTTATTTGAAAATTTGTTAAATTTATTAGAAACGTGAAGATATTTTTCCTCCTAACCTAATTTGATTTTTAAAATTATTTATTATTTATTTATTTTTAAATTATTTAGGCATCACGATAGATAACCGATTAGCTTTTGATCTTCACGTAAACCACCTTTATCAACTGGTTTTCTTGAAGTTACGTAGTCTATATACGTTCAAATATGAGTTGAATGATAAAACTAAATTAATGTTAGTTAAGTCGTTAATCTATCCCCACCTGGAATACTGTAGCGCAGTCTACTTTCATATGTTGACCGATTATAACAAAGCTAAGTTACAAAGAGCAGAAAATGCATGTATTCGATATATTTGTAATGTTCAGTACGGACAGCATATAACTCCTTCTCTGAAATCACTTTGCGAATTCAATGTAAAACAGCTTAATATCTACCTGCACAGCATGTTTTTATACAAATTGTTATTAAACAGAACACCAAAATATTTGTACGATCTACTTACAAAGAGATCTGAGGTTCACAATATAAATATAAGAACTGACAATTTTACCATACCACAACATCATTCCTCTAGGTTTGAAGGATGTTTTTCGTATATGGCACCTACATTGTTGCACCTCTTGTATAACTTTCTTGACGAGAGTTACTACTGTTTTAAAAAGAAATTAAGAACACTAATTTTAAAAGGATGTGAAATTATATTATGTACGCTCTACATTATCTTTACTATATGTATATTTTTTTTCCTTGTTACATTTTTTTTTCTTTTTCAACATTATTTGGGCTGTTAGTGCTTCACCATTATTATTATTATTATTATTTATAGTTAAGTAATACGCTTTGCACTACATGTAATGTAATGTAATTTAATATTGGGGGAGTGGAAGACTGGTTATGCCAAACTCCTACCATTTGTGTACCATTATGTGTATGCAATAAACTGATTTATTATTATCCTTATTATTTGCACAATGTCGACGAGGAAAGTTCTGGGTAAAACCTTTTACAGATTTTTCTTGGTTTCATTCACCGCTAGCCATATATAATCATTATATTCTATTATATCAAGTAATTCCATTTATCCGTCTCACATTCCAAGTTCCTATTCTCCATTTATTGCAATGTAGTCTTTTGTTTCTTTTATTATTATATTGTACAGTTTCTGTTTTAATAATCCTGTTCGTTGTGTTGGTCGCCTTCGTTTTGCTATTTTTTACTTTACCATTTTCCCTTTTCATGGTCTGTGTCGTCTTCTTTGTTCTTCCTTTGTTGATTACTTTTTAGTTTTTCGGGGTAGTTCCTGTTTTTGTTACCTTCAGGAGTTTATCATGCAGTCGATAGTTCTGTCTTTCTTCCTATCTTCACATCTTCCTGCTTGTATTTGAGGTGTACCCTTTTGATCTTTTGACAGTTTACCCGCTTCATTTGTCTCTTCCCCTTCTTTTTCAATTTCTTTTCGGTTCTGAATTGCTTTAATTTGTTCCAAGGAGTAGGCGTCAACATTTACTATTAATTTATTGTATTTAACAACAGCTAGGTGTCCTTCTGCTCTGATTGATTTCATATGTTTTATCAGTTTTTTCCTTTGTCTTAGTACATCCCTTGAGAAGTCTTCTTCTAGGTAGATTTTTGTGACTTTTAGTTTCTTAGCTTTAAGTATCTCTATTTTATTGTTCAATTTTCTTGCTTCTATTACAATTGGTCTATTCTTACCCTCTTGATACTTCCCAATTCTCCTAATTTTGTTTGTCTCCTCTTCAATTACCGTTGTTATTTCCATGTCCCATAGTATTATCCCCAACTCAATGTATTATTATATCTCACATAAATGCACATAAAAATGTAATAAAAATGTAAAATTAAAAAAAAACGGTAAAACCGTTTTTGCCAAAATCGAAAAAATCTGAAAATCATAAGAGTAAACACCATACTTCCGGTTATGCGATTTTCTTCAGAATTTTGCTGCCGCATCTAGATATTACACAAACCTTATATATGAAGTTACAACGTCATGCCTCTTTTCGTTTGTGTATTCACATGCAGACACACAGACTAACAGACAGACCAATAAACAAAAACATGTTTCTTGGGTTCAGGGGACTCGAAAACGTGAAGATCTGTTGAAAACTTAATTTAGAATTTTTGGGGTGAATCCAATACATCCTTTATTGTAAAAGGAAGAAAAAAATTAATTTGGTTCCTCACATCTTTTTGATTTGGTTAATGTGCACCACCTTAGCCATATAACTGGCATAGCATTAGAAATATTTTCCCCATATCGTTGCTGGACTCTGTATATTAACCTTAGTGTCATTGGAAAAGTAATAAGAAAAACTGTACACTAACGTCATGGCCAACCATGATTAGTAATTCAAAAAAAATCTGTAAAGGGCTTTCCTCGGAAATTCCCTCGCAAGTGGAAGCTGTGACACTAAATATTTTGACAAATCAAAGGCAACCAGAGGTAAAACGTTCTTAATACTACGGAAACAATAAAATAAAACACTTGGTAATGCAAATTACATCAATTTACAAATAATAAGGTATTGCAGACGGGATTCGAAGTCAGCGCGATTCCAGCGCCTAAGGAACGCATTTAAACGGAAATAGAGCAGGCCGTGGGACCAGCACCCGTCGATTGCATCCTGCCACGGAGCTCTGCTTCATATTGCAGAGCAGCAACTGCATTACATGCAGCAACTGAATTACATTCACCAACTTATTTTTGCCCATTTATGTTTTTTACAATTACCATGTATTTGTTATGCCTCATTTTTGTCAAGTGTAAAGACTGGCCTATGTGCAAATTATTACTTTTATCTATTTATCAATTAAAGCAAAAATAAACACAATTTATTTTTTAAGATACTCAAGCAACTAGGAGCAAAAATATCTTAACGTTCTTAATACTACTGAAACAAAAGGGAAAACGCTTGATAATGCAAATTATCTCTATTTGCAAATAAAAAATGTACTGCAGACGGAAATAGAACTCAGCGCGATTTCAATGCCTAAAGAAAGCGTCTAAATGAATAAAGGGAATAAAGCAGACCGCCGGACCAGCACTCATTGATCGCATCCTGCCACAGCGCTCTGCCTCATATTGCCGCACAGCAACTGCATTACATTCAACAGCTTATTCTTACTCATTCAGTGGGGCCTCATTTTAGTCAAGTGTAAAGACTGACATATGTGCAAATTATTACTTTTATCTATTTGTCAGTTAACGCAAAAATAAACAAAAAAATCTGGTGTGATACACGCACACAACTTCCTTTTACAGTGATCTTATGATTAGCCAAAAATTTTATTTTTAATTTTTAAGCATTTGTCAAAAATTTTCAAAAATTAAAAATTCTGCAAATATGGTACAAAATAGAGCGTTAGTTAGAGAGACAAATTTTATCTAGAATTTTAATCTGAATTCAAAAATGTAATAATATACCGGGTGTTTTCTATTTAACATATGAGTTAATAAAAAAAATAGAAAAAAAAACAAAATAAACCCATTTTAGATGTATTCAACTGGAAAATCACCTATCTCACATCAATACACATTCAAAATGTAATAAAAATGTGAAGTTTGAAAAAAATCGTTGCTGCCGTTTTTGAAAAAATCGAAAAAAACTGCAAAATTACAAGAGGAAACACCTACTTCCGGTTATGCGATTTTCTTCAAAAGCTTGCTGTCGCATCTACATAGTACAGAAAACTTATATATGAAGTTTGAACGCCACGCCTCTTTTCGTTTTTGAGATATTCTGTTCACAGACAGACAGACAGGCACACAGACATACACACAGACAGACCAATAAAAAAATATGTTTTTGTGGTTCAGGGGTTCTAAAACGTGAAGATCTGTTTAAAACTCAATTTCGAATTTTTGGGGTGAATACTTCCTTTATTGTAAAAGGAAGTAAAAGTGCTTTTAAGGTGCTTTTATTCCAGGTAGGAATATAATCTGCATGCAAAACATAATCTTCCTCCAACAAATAGTTTTTCAGTTATACAGCCAATAGACGGACAAACAGACAGACGAAATTGAGAAAACATGTTTTTCGTCATCTAGTGACCCTGAAACGTGAAGATCTGTAGAAATCTCGAAAGGTGTTTTTTTTTCGGGATTACAATACGTCCTTCTTAATAAACAAGATGACAGGCACACGCTTCTTATCGGTTCTTCACCACAATGTTGAGATCGAGTGGTTTTTGCCATGCGCTCTTTAAGACTCCCGCTAATTAAAACACATTAACTTAGTCTTCACAATCTGTCATCCTTTCAGTCTTTTCATATTCAGCCCATTCAAGCCGCCCAGCCTACATATTATGCTAACCGTACAAAATGTTGAAAATGGTTCTTCAAAATTCCAATCTAGTTAATAAAATACTATTCACAGACGAAATATCATTCACAAGGAATGTATAGAAAAAATAGTTGGGATTTGAAAAATTCATATGAAACCACCGAGTCGGATTTTCAGCGTCAATTTTCGATGAATGTTTGTTGTGGAGTTATTAATAACCAACCCGTCGGTCCCTTCTTTGGGAGGGCTTTAGCCGCTGATAGATGTTTAAATTTTTTAGAATGACGTTTGAGAGTAAGGTTGGCAAACGTACAGTCGTGCTTAAAAATGTGTTGTACAGAGACAGTTGTAAGTTTATTAGCGGTTGTGTTATTACTCAACAAAGGCTCACACTGTTATCATTAACTAGTTGTACCTAGATGCACACTTTCAAAACATTTGTGTATACAACACTTCTTTGGACCTCGTGTAATTTATTTATATTCACAAAGCATAAAAGCTGTACAACACTTTAATGACCACGAATCAGACAAGGTATGTGGTACCAGCTTGATGGTGCTGCTGCCCACTTTCCTATATTCGTGTAGGTCAATTTTTAAATGAATAGTTTTAAGGTCAGATAATTGATGGGAGAGAAGAGCACCGCTGGCCAGTTAGATCTCCCGATTTAACATGTCTAGATTATTTTATTTGGGGCCATATGATAAACATGAACAACTTCAGAAAATGTAGAAAGTCTTAGGAGGCGCAATGTTGAGGACGTAGAATTAATTAGAAATGACAACAATATGTTACGCAGGGCAACTACATTTCTTTTATAGAAGAGCTAGATTGTGTTTGGAACATAACGGTGGCTATTTTGAACAAATTTCTAACAAATTTAAAATTATTGCAAAATTTCCATAAAAATTTTGGACAGTGTATTTTCGAAACAGTTTGGTTTAAAACATAAATCCATTATAATTCTTTACTCAGTTTACCGTGAATATCACGTATAAAAAGTATGAACCCTAATTCGTGTGATACCCAGTAATGATCGCGCTATAGGTGCCACACCTTCGGCTAAAAAAATCGCAAGAGACGGAGAAAATCGGTTTAAAATCGAGTCGACGACTTATCAATACCTAACGTTTGCGGAGAGTTTGAATAGAGCAGAGATAACGGTGAGAAATGATAGAAATATTAATCCGTATATTTCGGTAACTAAAAAATATTTTTCCAACCGAGATTCAGACTCGCGACCTCTAGCTCGGCAGTCGAGTATCGAGTATGCATTCCACTAGAAGCTTTGAAGGCCCGCGAGAAAAAGCTGGGGGGGGGGGCAAAGTTAGGAAAGAATTTACAGAGCAAAACAGAAAACGCCTTATTAAAATACATTTAATTTGTATTTAGAAAAATATAAAGATGAACAACGTTAAACATAAAAACAACAAATGTCGAACGAAACTGTCTAAAACGCACTATACCATACCGATAGTGTAGTTACGTTACCGCTTAATGTCTATTACTGGTAACAATAATACAAACCGACAAAGACATACAAATGAAAGCCACGGATCCAGTCTCTTTTTAGTTTCCGAGATACAATGTTTACATCCATCCAGCGGAATAGACTTCGTTATTACACATTTTTCTACTTACCTTTAACGCTATCTTTATAAAAGTTTTATAGTTTTATGAGACCTTTCATATAATTTTGGATTGACCGTGACTGATTAAGTGGTAGCGTTAAAAATTGTAAATTAGTGAAAATGGTTGAGCCTGACAGTAATACTTTGGCAGGTTGTTACGTGTAGAATACTCCGCCTGTCATAATCCCGATTTCGAATGTTATTTTCCCGTGCACCGCGTGTCTGAGACATTTGACCGAGACATCCGCAATATACTTTTATCTGGAAAAAACCGATTACAGGCTGCGACGCGTTCTCTTCGGCTGGCAGCTCGAAGCGAGCAGTTCAGTGTCGTTGCAATTCACGAGTTCGGGGATGTTTTAAAAGGGTTTTTGGTTGGCTTTATGTGGTGGTGATATGCAGACGCTCACGTTTTCGTGGCTTTGAGACCCCGAGCTCATTAAAGGACGATGTTTCCTTCGTTTCGGAGGATTTGTTAGTGATTGCATCCACGAGCTGTTCTTTTTGTGCCCAAAACCACCTGGGGTGAGTAGCTATTCGCGTTAGGAATCCTGTCTTTGCGTATTCTATTAGGACCTCTTTCCCTCTTACATCAAGTAGTACCAGGCAAAATTGGTTTTAATTATCCGAGACAGCGAAGTTGTCCGGCCCGGCGGCCACGCTGAACTTGGGCCCGCCGCTCTTTTATCCTGTGTTCACGGCCACGTGCTGCAGGCCTCGCAAATATATGGTGTTGAGCCTTCACGGAACCGCTTTCCCTTGTCGCCAGCGCTCAATTAGGGCACAAGAAGGATCCGTATTTGGCACCTCAATCCCGCTGTAGCAGCGCCTTTTCGCGCTGAGAACTATCACCTACGGCTGCAGAAACTTCTCGGCAGAAAAATCGAGAATCGCGTCCAATTTCCTCCAGAACTGGGCCCCCAAGACCTTTTGCGGCTAAGTAGCTTGCGAAGCGGCTTGATTTTAACATGTTATAAAAGGCTGTTTGTGTCAGAAACTGTAAGTATAGTTAGCGCATGTAGTAATTAATTTAAAGCCTTCCTGCAATTCCTATTTATGCTATTTGTGTATTATTAATTGAAAACTCGTGCTGTGATATTTACTTGTAATTATACGATCTTTATGCATATTTAATTGTGGTGAGTTTAGTTACGGTCGATTGCCTTTATTTGGAGCTATCTTCCAGGAAGTATAGTATAGTGTTTGGTATGCCTTGGGTTTACAATTTCTCGTCAGATCAATAGGGTACATTCGCCGTTATTTTCAAAAACTGTTCGCGCTCTGGGCGTTTTAGTTTCAAGAACTACACGGCCTCCGAATCGCTGAGCTGGCGGCCGGCATTTTCACCTAAGTATACCTATTTTTTTTGGAAGATCGCCCAGTAGTTATAGTATTAATGAGCTAACAAGGGGATTTTAGATATACGACGGTTATTTTTTTTCAACATCCGATTCAGTGAGAATAAATAATAATAATGAGAATATAATTCATGTATCACGTGACGCTGTTTCAACCAATGAGGGGCATGCAAATGCCTAGTTACACATTATTACAGCGGTAGTAATTTATTTTCGTAATTGTTTTTAAGGGTGATCATAAATGGTTGTGATTTTTTTCTTAGGTTGGCACTGTTAATGTTGGTTACCCTGCTGTCAATTTTAAGTCTGCGTCAAATTCGATGTTAGCAGGTTAGGTTTTGTGTCAGGTTGCGTCAAAACTTACGGAAAATCTAACCTGCTAATCTCGAATTTGACATAGACTTAAAATTGACAGCAGGGTAACCAACATTAACAGTGCCAACCTAAGAACAAAAAGTAAATATTTGATATTTTGCATTTCATTCAATATATTCTTTTTCCAAATATAATCGTGTAATGATTAATGATCGATAATTTTTTCTCGTTAAAACCGAAACAGCAAATTTAACTCGTGCTACGCACTCGTTAAATTTATGTTCCGGTTTTAACTCGGAAAAAAATCATCGATAATAATCATTCCACTTGTTATATTACAACTGAATATAAAACATTTATTGTATAGAAAATATAAATACATCACTCAACTACATTTCTTCATAGTCGCCATTTCAGCGAAAGCACTTATACCGTGGCACAAGTTTTCCTATGACCTCTCCAAAGAAGATTGCCGACTGGTCACTCAGCCAACCGTTCACGTTGGCTTCCAGCTCCTTCTTTAAACCTTCTGCACCATTTTCGCACTCAGCCGTTGCTCATAAACTGTACTCATACGACGATGAATTTTGGCTATTAATAATTATGCCCTTCAGAGTCAGCCAGAAGAAAGCGAATTACGGCTTGCGGCGCACAGTTCACTCTTGGTGTGCACAATTTGCTTTTTTCTAGTTGAAGGTTCAACTTTGTAGAGCATACTGCAGCCGATATTTCTCACTTATGAGTGATGACTGTTTTCGAGAATGGTGCATAAAGTTTAAAGAAGAAGCTGAAAGTCAACATAAACTGTTGGCTGAGTGACCAGGTGGCAACTTTCTTTGGGAAGGTCACAGAAAAACTAGTGCCACGATATGATAAGCGCCTTCATCGAAATGGCAATTATGTAAAAATGGAGCTGAGGGATGTACTTACATTTTCTATACAATACACGTTTCATATTCATTATTGTTTTGTATTCCCACCAAATTGGACGTTAAAAAATAACTCACGTATTATGGGCCCCATAAGCCACAAATGTTTTATACCGTCCGTATCTTGTCTACATTTTGCTTACGTGTTTTAAATGTTTTAATAAGGCACACGTATAATGCATAACTATAAAAAACACTAAATATCACATACATCAATGACCACCTGAGAAAAGATCTTAATGATATTTAAACAGTTTGGTTGCATTTTCGCTTAATTTTTTTCCCGACATTTGATATATTTTGTTTTAGGATCGAAACGAAAAAATATTTTCTATCGTTTGCTACTTAATATCAAAATATTTACATTTTATCTACCTTAACAAAATTTCTGTTTCTCACTATACAAATGCAAAGGTAATGTAAGTACGAAATTAAACTATCAGTCACATTACATACTTTTGAAAACGTTTGATACACTCAAGTGTATGCAAAACCATACGCTTTAATAAAAGTTTTTCAAACCGTTTTCATGAACGCTTCTGTCAACTGCATTTGAAGGCTTCTCATATGGTTCACAAGCATACGCATTAAATATTGCAAACAAAATTTATTCAATCTCAAGTCTCTCAAACTCTCAAACTTTTTGAACTTGAAACACGATCACAGTCTGAAAAACCCACCATTATTTTAATAAGTGAAACATGTCTCCATCCTGGTCTGCCTGATACATTGGTCGATCTCCCAAATTACTCCATATACAGGTGGGACAGGGTCAACAGGCGCGGTGGCGGTGTCGCAATCTATATCAACAAATCCTACAGTACCTCCAGTGCCGTGAATGACAACTATCCCACGGGTACATACGAGTCACTGTCGCTTAACTTAACTATAAACACACACAAACTATTAATTGGCATAATCTATAGACCACCAGATGCTACTTTAGAAAACGACGAAATTATGCACAGATTCATTATTTCCGCAAGTAGCCAAACCAACCTAATTCTTTTCGGAGACTTTAACTTCCCCGACATTGTCTGGCCTATTAGGGCACATAGCCCCGTTGATAATTTGACCTCCCGTTTCATTGATATGTCTCTGAGCACAAACCTCGAACAGCATGTTGACAGGCAAACTCGTTTTCGTGAAAACAATCGGCCATCCACTTTAGATCTCATTTTTACAAATACGGAAAATATGATAACCAGTCTAACTTATATCAGTCCAATAGGCATTAGTTACCATGTCACCATGACCGAGTACACACAACTCTCTTCTCTCCAAAAATCTTGTAAATGCAATCCCATAATAAGAAATTACTGGAAAGCAGACTACACCGAAATAAACAACGCCTTGCGTAACGCCCGGTTTCCTTGTGATCGATTCAATAATATTGACGAAACCTGGACGGACACGCTTGCCATGGTCAACAATGTGATCGAACAGTTTGTCCCGTTGAAACGGAGAAACAACACCAAACACAAGCCCTGGGTAACATCCGAGCTAAGATCCTTTATAGAAGAAAAGAGAGTAGCCTGAAATAATTACGCTAAAAACTGTAGTTATGAGAGCTATGCTATTTATCGTCACGTTGCGAACACACTAACAAACAAAATCCGTCTTGCACGTCTGCAATTCGAGTCAAACATTCTAGGCAGCGGTAATAACCGCTTCTATGCATACGTTAAATCAAAACTAGGGTCAAAGCTTTGACTATCCCAGCTGAGATAGTCAAAGGGTC
Source organism: Agriotes lineatus (assembly GCA_940337035.1). Taxonomy (NCBI): domain Eukaryota; kingdom Metazoa; phylum Arthropoda; class Insecta; order Coleoptera; family Elateridae; genus Agriotes; species Agriotes lineatus. The sequence continues at coordinate 85,507 of CALNHX010003522.1, read as the reverse complement.
AAAGCCCACGCTCTCGGCGCTGCGGGATGGTTCGGGCACAGTGTGCTCAGTTTTACAAAGCATACACTAGAGAACCAATCAGAAATTCGTTTACTCTCCCGGTAGACAACCGTAATCCAAACTCTCTATGTACTATCGAATTGACTCCAGAAATTGTTGAAAGACACCTACTTAATCTGAATTCCCATTCTTCCCCTAATGTTAACGACCTGCATCCACACTTCTTCAAGCAAACTGAGGGTACTTTAGCTACTCATCTGTGCAATATCATGACGGCGTCAATGAACAACTCCGTACTGCCACCCCAATGGAAGACTGCGACAGTCACTCCAATTTACAAAAAAGGCGATAAACTGCTCCCCGAAAACTATAGGCCAATAAGTCTCGCCTCAGTAGTCTGTAAAGTTATGGAACGAATAATCGTTGACACATTAATTACATTTTTACTGAATAACAACATCATCAGCCACAGACAACATGGATTCTTACCAGGGCGATCTGTGGTTACCAACCTGTTAATGTGCGTTAATGACTGGACGATCAGCAACGACAATAGCGAGCCAGTGGACATTTTATACCTCGATTTCGAGAAAGCATTTAACCGGGTTCCGCTGAAAAGGCTTCTTTACAAATTGGAGTTCTACGGAATAAGGGGCAATTTGCTCGCATGGATCAACGACTCCCTAAACAATATATCATTCAGGGTTCGTGTTGGGGATGGTTTATCCGAGGAATTTTCTGTATTAAGTGGAGTCCCCCAGGGATCCGTTCTTGGGCATGTGCTGCTATTGGTGTACATAAACGACTTATTGGATACTATAGTCTCGACCAGTAGCTGCTACGCAGACGACACGAAACTGTACAACAATCCCATTATAAATGGGTACATCATACAGAGTGATTTATAGAAAATTTGTAAATGGTGTTAACAATGGTTACCTTCTCTAAACGTAGCAAAATGTGTAGTGCTGCACATGGGCCTTAATAATCCCCATAATGTGTACTTTTTGGAGGGCTCTCCGTTGCGGTCGGTCGATTCTCAGGTGGATCTGGGTATTACAATAACACATAATCTGAAGTGGGACGCGCATATTATAAATATTACAAAAAAAGCTAACAGTTTAATATATTTAGTAAGAAAAGCGTTTGCCTGTGGATCTGCCCCGCTTATGTTAAAAATTTATACTGTTACATAAGGCCCATACTTGAATTCGCGGTAACTGTTTGGTCCCCTTACTTTGTTAAAGACGCCTTAATAGAAAATGTTCAGCGTAGATTCACCAAAATTCAAACGTCTTTAAAAAACTTGCCATATGATCAAAGGCTACAACACTTTAGACTTACCACTCTATCTGTAAGACGTTTACGTGGTGACCTTATTGAAACCTACAAAATTATGAGTAACATGTTCTTATGTAACAGTATCAAACAATTGTTCTGTATTAACTGAAACAAGCAGAAAGGACTCAACAAAAATAGCTTTAAGAAAACACCTAGACAACACTATTTAAGTATTCGTGTATGTAACGCTTGGAACCGTCTAGAGCAGAGCACTGTAGATGCAACGTCTGTAAATGTATTTGCTAATTTGCTGTCTTAACAAAGCCGTTACCGCATCCATTTTGAGTGCGGTCATGAACCATTACCAAACCCGAAATTAACTTTTTTTCGGTTGGTGACATTGCACGAAATGTCAGTGTGAGTTCAAGGTTATAGCCACTGACACTAATAACAGTAAATTAACAGTAGCATTTTTCGGAAATTTGCCGTATTTCTGGAAGAGTGCAGGAAATTTCTGAATTTATTGTGAAACATTAATCCACACTAATTTTACAATTTATTTCAAGTGCAAACACTTGCGAAAAATGGCATTTATGGTGATTCTACTTGATTCAAATTTAAAATTTGGTTTTAAATGTATGCTTTGCAATAAAACCAACTGTTACAAAATTCCCTAAATTACCAAAATTGATTTTATTTGTAGTAAAACGGTATTTAACTTGCAAATTAGAAAAAATTACATAAAAAACTCGTTTTATAAAACTTCCGAGAACTCGTCCTTGCTGCAAACTGGACTCGTGTCGAAACACAAGTTTTATAAAACTCGTGTTTTAATATACTATTAAAAATCTATTGGATGTTGAACTGTCCAACCTATTGTTGTAATTGTGTTTGTGACTCACCTGATTAATGTCTATATATTCCTTTGTCTTGTGTGTTTAGTACTTGTATTAGTTTTAGTCAGTGTCGGACTGGCCCACCGGGCAACCGAGCAAATGCCCGGTAGGCCAATCCAGTTTGGAGGCCAAAATGTCCACACAATTTTTTTCAAAAAATGAAAACAAAAGAAATAATCAAAAATAGGCTAAGAGCTTCTTTATCCCAAGAAAGGTTAGAATGTTTTCTAATTTCGAATGTGGAGTGTGATCTACTTCAAAGTTTGAATTTCGACGAAACCATTGACAAGTTCGCAAATAAATCAGTCTCTTTAACATCAAAACTATTGGTGTGATTCATATTGTTAAGTATAATTATTATAATGGAATAGAGTGTAAACGTTCCTATAAGGTCAACGCTTGTGAACATAATTATTTATATTTTTTCGTTATAATTGTTTTAAACTCACAGTTTATAAATCATAATAGATAATAGTATATTATGTAACAAGTTTTACCAACGTCACTTTAGACACGAGTTTTTTTAGGCACGAGCGGAGCGTAGCGCAGCGAGTGTTTAATAAACGAGTGCCTAGACGAGTTTATATAATGTGTTACATACTATACTTTTTCTACGGCCACAAATTTAGACAATATAACATCATTTCATTAAGATTTTGAATATTATGTTAGGTTAAATTATACTTGACAAACGTCAAAGTTGACTGTTGAAAGTTGAAAACTAACTATATTTTAGTTTTGGCTGTGGCTAATAAAGTAAATACTGTTTGAACCTAACTTCACCCCATGACTAAAACGTCGTTGCCAATTTCAGCTCGTGACTAAGAGGCTCTTTAGTCACATGTTATGAAGGCGTGATTAAAAGGTCACTTAGCGACGCGTATGTTAGTATGTTAAATACCATTTTAGTTACAGGAGTAGAAAACGAATATTTTTTCGTTATTTGTTTGAATTTCAAAGTTTATAAGAATAGAATAATTACATACCTCCTACCTGTTTTGTTTTTTTGTTACCTTGTTTCATGTTTACATTTAAAAATTATTAGAATAATAATTATACTAGACGAAGACATTTTATTTTATCGACCAGCGAAAAGTTCTAATTTTCGAGCGACGAAGTAGCGAGTAAATTAATTTCGAGAGTCGATAATGAATTTTATCGTCTAGGATAACATTCTATTTTTTTATAGCAAGAACTTTAGCAATTAAAAAAAAAGAAAAGTCAATCATATTTTAAAATTTCAGTAGCTAGATTGGGTTCCTAGGGTAATACGAAATTTGCTTTATAACAGCTTTTTCGCAATTTATGTCAACACACATTTTTTTTCATTCAGTTTTAATATCCTGAAAACGTGCCTCATAAGAAGTTTTTTATTAACAAACGACAGAAAAAGTGGACCATCAACCTGCGTGGATAAATACTTTGTACTTCCTAAAGAAACTGCCGAAGATAGAAATATATCAGAAAGAATTAGAATATGAAAAACCTCCACTCGATGTGGAAGAATTACAGGTAATTAGTAAATTAGTGCCTCAAAAATCGCGGTTGATATATGACAAAATACACGTGCTTTCAAAAGTGGAAAATGGCAAAAAATATTAATAATGTGAGTGAAAAGATACTTCAAACTTTTAGGAAAATTCAAAGAAAGTGAAACCATCAACATTATGGTCTTATTACTCCATGCTAAAGTCTACGTTGCTGGTAAATGCAAATTGTGACATTTCAAAGTGAGTAATGCAAAATTTAGTGAATCTTGTCTAATATCAAGCAATCCTTACAGATACAGCAAACTCATTGATTGTTAAAGAGACTAGCTAATGGCTATAAACCAAAAAAAAAATCAAAATTTTTTGAAACGAATGATGTCATTCGATTTTTAATAGAAGCTGCTGAGGACGATTATTTGTTTATGAATGTTGTTACGATAATAGGTTTTTATAGGGCGTGCCGGTTTGATGAATTGTACAAGTTAGAAGTTGTTCATGTTGATGATCGAAAATCAGTAATGGTCGTCTCACTTATTGACACCAAAACTAAGAAAGATCGGTCGTTCTGCATTGCTGACAAGGAAGTGAGTGTGCTGGACATTGTGAGAAAATATATTGCTTTGTGTCCTGAAAACGTGCCTCATAAGAAGTTCTTCATCAACTGCCGACAGAAAAAATGTACTATCCAACCTGTAGAGATAAATACTTTGTATAAGATTCCTAAAAAAAATTGCCGGTTTCCTGAAGTTACCATATTCAGAAATGTATAGCGGCCTATGTTTCCGCCGTTCTGCAGCCACAATGATGGCAAATTCTGGTGCTGACCTGGTAACAATCAAACGAGCAGGGGGATGGAAGTCATCAGCAGTAGCAGAAACTTATATAGAAGACTTAGTTCGGAATAAAATTGAAATTTCAAACAAGATACTTAGTATGGCAGGAAATTCTAGCAAATCCACATCTGTATGCGTGTCAGAGGACAAAAGTTCTGTTCCTAAAATCGATATTTCTGAAAACGTATATTGCACAATTGACCTTGTTATCAATCAATGCAAAGAGTTAAAATCATTAATAAGTTGTAATATTTAATTGAAATAAAAATTATCAAATTAATGTACTTTATCTACCCTTGCTGTTAAAGTAACACTTGATCTTTTGTTTTGAGTCGATTAAAGCACACTGTAACATTTTCTATAGAAAAAGTATTTTTTCCATTCCTCCATCGTTTTTTTTATCGTAGTTATTGATTTTGTTGTACTTTTACCTGCCATTACTGTACTGTGCCATTACTGGTAAGAGGGGTGCGTTTTGGGTCCTCGAGCTCCGTAGTCCCTACAATCATAAAAATTTTGCCTGCGGCAGGGCTTTGTCCCCCGGATTCTCTTTTAGCCGGGGGGCTGTGACCTCCCCCCCCCTTCTCTTATTTTTAAGTGAGGAGGCCACATGCATGCTTTGCCCGGTAGGCCAAATTTTGCCAGTCCGACGCTGGTTTTAGATAACATACAGTTTCTGTACAGCATCTCACTTTGAAGGGGCATAATCAGCTACGCTGCCTGCCCCACGTATTCTAATAATAATAATAAAAATGTATGGTTGAAAATAACTCTACCCCAAACACCTAAATTTTTTATTAAAGCCAGTAACCCTTCTGAGTTTTTAATTTTCAATCTATTCGCTGAATGAGAAAATCAAAGAAGAGGCAAATTTGGGTAAAAATAAACTAATTATTCATTTATTATAGTCGCTGTTGGGAGTACGATTCCTTTCGAATCAAAGGCTGCTTTACAATTCAAGACTAAATATACACTCCTTTCCAGCATCGCCGTACACAAAATGACGGGCAACATCGACGTATACTACACTTTGGCAAGTCCGATATGCAGGGCTTTGCTGATGCTTGCCAAAGCTCTGGATGTAAAATTGAATCTCAAGCCCATCGACCTTATGAAAGGAGAACATATGACTCCGGATTTCCTCAGAGTAAGTTTTGCTATACTTCAATACGGCTCTTTTTATTAATCCCCCTTTCGGATTTTCCTTGAAGTCCGAGAGTTATTGAGGTACAGCTTTACTGGCACAATAAAAAATAATCGACACATGGCAGTGAAAATAAAGAAAATTGCAAGACTCGGAAATTGCTGCTACAAAATTAAAGCCCCCATTTAAATGCATGAAAAATATGGAGCTTGTTTATCGCTTTCCAGTTTAAGCGATTTTTTATTTAACGACGCGGTATAGTAATTATCCATTAGAATATTCCTAATCTACAAATTTTTTTCTTAAAAAATGTACGATTTTTGTAATAAATTTCATAACAGGCCAGCTACATCTATACATGTTTCTTTCTTAACTTTGCTGTTGATTTAAGTATGAATATAAACGAAGTCCCAAACTCAAGGCTTGTAAAATTTAACATGCAACGCTAAAAGTTTCTGTTTGAATGCCATCCTTTCACACGTTTTTTATGAGACTTTCGAGAATAGCTGAGTGTTTCACATAGCCTTTATATAAGTTACCTATAGAAGTGTCGAAGTCGAAGTGTTGTATATCTCGGAATAAAGCATTTGCTGTGCCTCGCGTCTTGCCTGTTCCGAGTGTGCTAAAGATCCGCTTCTACTTAAAAATAAAATATATAATCAAAGCTATTTCAATCTAATGGTGTTTATCATTACAGATGAATCCACAACACTCAGTTCCAACAATGGTGGAGGAAGGGTTTATCCTGTGGGAGAGGTATGAAAACTTCCGTATAAAATTGTGCAATAAGGCCAACAATTTTGTTTCTAGTCGAGCCATTATGAAGTATTTGGTAGATCTATATGCTAAGGATCACGTCTATTTTCCAGAAGATCCAAAAGAGGCAGCTGTAGTTAACCAGAGATTGTACTTCGACGCCACTGTGCTGGCTCCACGACTTGTCGATTATTATGTAAGCGTAAATATTATTCGTTTTTGGGGGCTTGTTTACTGAAGGACTTCAATTAGAACAACCCCTTGTTGTTTATATCAACAACACTGCTCTGTGTTTTCTGCATTTTAATTTTCTTCTGTATAAGGTCTTCCCTACGGCTTGCCGTCAAATTACATGAGAAATATAAACTTAATTTGCAATCGTTTAGAGAAGTCTTATTTCATTAATATTCTTATTTCCCATTTTGACCATTCCTGCATACTGTGTATACGAGGGTGTTTAATTATTTAGCTGGCCTTGACAACTTCCAGTTCCGATAAACAATTGATTTTGTTCTCACAAATGAATAAACTCCTTATGAATTACGGCGTACAATGCCAAATTTCTAATCTTTAAAATTATCGAGAAAAAGTTTGTTGAAAAAGTCTATGTTAAAGAATTTGTAATAATAGAGAATTTAGAATAGCGAGCAGTAATTCGGTTCTTGACTCTTCAAGCTCAAGGACCAAAAGTTATCCAAGATGAAATGATAGAAGTTTACAAGAAATATTGCCCGCCTTATTCAACCATTAAATTTTAGTATACAAAGTTTAAGAGGGGAAGAACAAGTTTTCGAGATGATCCACGTTGTACGATGTAATGGCTTCAGTCTTTGTGTGGCAGAAGAAAATTGTCGTGTAACCACTCATCAGCTGACCCGTGATTTAAGGATTTCTTATGTTACTGTTTGGAAAATTATCCGCCACTATCTGCTAATGTCCAAGGTTTGTCCAAAGTAGGTTCCAAAACTTTTAACAAAAGAGATGAGGGAAGCTAGAGTGCAAAAAGCAGCTTCACTTTTGGATCTGTCTCGACAATATAAACAAAAATTTGAAGAAACTCGTATGACTGGTGTTGAAACATGGATCCGGTGTTGTCCCAGAAACCAAGCGGCAGTCGACATAATGCTAAAAGAGCAAAGGTGTCTTCTGGGATTTGACGGGTCTCCCCCTAATTGCTTTTCTAGAAAAAGGGAAAACAATTGCTACTAATAAAATTAAGAGAAGAAATTAAGATAAAGCGTCTGAGGCTGTGGACCAAATATATGGCAATGCGTGAGTTCACACGGCTAAGGTTGCAGTCAAAAAAGCGCAAGAATTAAAGTTCCAAATACTTACACATCCAGCTTACTCTCCAGATTTGGCTCCATCGGATTACTGACTATTTCCTAAGCTGAAAAAAGTTCTGAAGTGCCAACGCTTTTACTCCGGAAAGGACGCTTGTAATGCTGCAGAACGGTTTTTAGAAGAACAAACTTCTATTTTTTTTTATATGGATAAGAGCATTGGACCGCCGCGCCGCGCCGCTGGAAAAAGTCCGTCGTGTAGAGAGAAGGTATTGCAGTGGTAGCTTATTGAGACTGCTAATGTTATATTATAAGAGCCGATGCCGTCCAGACGTAAGCAGGCGCGCGCACACGCTGCATGAACGGCCTGCATACTAGCAAGTGGCGCGAGCGCACGAATGGCGAGACCGCATTTGTATTGTTAACGCTGGCAGGGCCGGACGTAGGCTGGCTGCCGCCTTGAGCAAGCATTTTTATTGTTAACCGTTTCTTTACGCTGGCACGGCCAGACGTAGGCTGGCCACGCGTTCTAGTTGTCTATAAAAGTATTTTAGGTAGGAAATTATTTTAAAGGCATAAATTAATTAGTAATTAAAAAGTACAAAGGTGAATTTATGCATTAAAAGTATCACATAAATATTTCAGATTTGTTTAATGAATGAGAGATTAGATACAGTTACTGCTAAGTTGTGGATATTCTATTAATAAGGTTGGAGCATATAAGCTGATTTGGTTGGAATAGTTGTTTGGTAATATCAGAGCTTAGATCTTAATTTGTATTAAATGACAATCGGAAAAAGTAAAATGAAAGCCAGACTCAAATGATTATTTTAAAAACTCAATTCTTTAATCTCAGAATAAAATATATCATATACAGTGCCACCAAGCACACAAAAAATCCCGGGTTAGGGGGGGGGGGGGCAACTCCGTTTGAAAATTACACTCCGTAGAAAAATTATAAACATTCGTAAACGCGGGAAATTTAAAATTTTTATTTTTAAAAATCAACTGAATTCTTTTATATGTAACAGTGTTTAAGTTATTAAACCACTACTTGCTAAATAAATTTATTGTAACAAAAATAATAGTACAATAGAACAACTAAGAATGCAATACATATTTTTATAATAATAAATTACTGAGAGATTATATAAAATAAATATATTAGAATGCCTAATTATCCATTATCCTAAAGGCTAATACAAAAAGTTTTTAAACAGAGGAAATAAACATTAAAACCGCCAGAGCAAAGTAAAGCTGAAGAGAGAAAAAAATGCTGACCCAAATACAGTATATTCTTCTTATAATAGACTTACTTGTAATCGATTCTCGTTTTACAATGTACAGACTACCAAAGTCCCTAGTATAGTAGATTATGCAATGAAGGAGAGAAATTGCACTGAAGCAAAATAGCATTCTCTCCGAGTTGCATATACTATTTTTTTCACGTTTCAGGAAGATTTAAAACGAAAAACCCGTTTTTTTAAACGTCATTTATTGACATTTTAGTTACAATAATTTTAAAATTAGTAGCCTATGGTAAATTTTAAAGTTGGTGGCACTGTAAGTCATTATGACAAGAGCTCACAATTATGTCAAATTCGAGGTTATCAGGTTAGGTTTTGCGTCAGTTTTGACAAAAACTGACGTAAAACCTAACCTGCTAACCTCGAATTTGACATAATTGTTGTGTCAGTCATAATGAAAACTCCCTAGGGAAATGTTTGTCTTATTTAGTCTCTAGGGAGTAAATGTTTTACTTCTGTCACAATTTTGATGCTATAGAAACCGACTTCCACTCTAGGTCGTGGAAAATAGTTATTTAACCAACAAGTGTGTTAATAATGAAGGCGATTAATAATCGAAACTGTTTAAAGTACGAACGAGCGATAGCGAGTGAGTGCCTTTAATAATAATAATAATAATAATTTTATTTGTTCCACTGTATAAAATTAATATAAACTTAGTAACATAAATAGTTTCGTTGACCGAAAAATCTTTTTTTGTGGCGAAAAATTTGATTAATACAACTAACCTCCATGCAAAATATCATCAAAACGTAAAAATCTCAAAAACAGTAAAAAAGAATGTATTAATCAAAAACAGTGTATTAATAGATCTATTAATCGGTCATTTTTTAAAAGACAGTTAATTAATGAAAAAGAGTGTATTAATCAAAAACAGTGTATTAATGACGTCTATTGATCCATCCTTTTTTAGGAAAAATAATTCATTAATATTGAAATTAACAAGCGGCCAAAGAAAAAAGTTATTTAAATGTAACTTTTGTAAACACCTGGTTCATCATCTGACTGCCAGCATTTTTCTACTTCGTAATTAGAATGAATATATGTTTCTTCTAGGAACGTTACAGGTTTTTTGTTCACACCTAGTTCTCAGTTTTCTTCTATTTTCCTTAAATACCTAGAACGGCGCTCTACAATGTCACTCCTTTCCATGAGCAATTTTCTTTTGTCACAACATTTTTTATAATGAAAGCCTATTTCGTTTAGATTCTTTCTCAAAGTTTCTTGACGGCCAGTATAGTTAACTTTTCCATTCAATCTGTTTACTAATACGATTAGCCTCGGTACTTTATGTTTCACAGTGAACATTTCACAAGCCGTTCATCGCAAAACTCCCAAATCAAAATCGTCGAGAAGGATTTTGATTTCCTAGTCTTCCTTGAGTTTCTTCTTCTGCGGAGATGTTAAAGAAGCAGTGCCTGGAATAAGTAAGGACTAAAGCATTACCTACATTAAGTCTTTTAATGACAATGCTGAGAAATAATATTGTTATTTTTTATGTATTACCTGCTGTAACACACTCCTTACGAACTTTCTTTATCAGAGAAGTTGATTTTCCAGTTGTTGCGGCTGCTAGTTCTGTAGATTGCTCTACCGAAAATATCAGCGTTCCAGAAGTCTTCTCTTCATCAAAACACTTTATGACATTTGCAATTATACTTCTTGTTTTTGAATGCAAAAAAGCTTTCTTGCTTTATAGCTCATTGTAATCCTATATAAAAAGGAATTTACTATTACATAAATATATAACTGCAATTTAAGGTAACATTTTAGTAAGCATTTAATACTTACGATTTGATGTTAATAACCAAGCAGCCCAACATTAAACGGCTAATAGGCAAACAATAACAAACAGAACGAACGAAGAAAAGCAACTAATGAACAACCAAAAAACCTGGAAATTAGACACTTCTATCTGACGCAATGGCAGCAATAGCGAAGTGACGTTTATGTTTTTTGTTTGAATGTACCTCTCCGCAAAGCATGCTTTTTATTGGTTTTTTAGTTCTCCTTACTGGAATTTTAGATTTAGTTCACATATTTTCAGGGGTTTTTCTGTGCTTGGTGGTACTGTAGAAATGCATCCAAGAGTGTTAGCTTGTAAAATATTTGGTATTATACTTATTGGTAGGGAAAATGAGAATATATTACAAATATCAACGAAATTTTTTCCAAAATGTAAACCGTGTTTGTAATAAAAGTCAATTTTAAATAGTAAAAACCCTTTTATAAAAGATGTATGTTATCTGGTTGAAATATTAAAGGATGTCTGTAATTAAAATTAGTGAAACTAAGATAAAAACGAACTTTAAAAAACTAACTGTATAATATAGAAGAGTACAAATGGTACAAAGAAGAATGAGAATAACTAAGGATAACTAATAGTTTTCTTGGAATAATAATGTCTGCAGTGGATTTGTAGAAACTACATATAAGTAAATATTACGTATCGTTTTGATTCGGAATTTCATGAGTTGCTGTTAGGTGAATACATCTACAATTAAGCCGGGATTAGATGCATACTGCATGTGAATAAACATTTGGACTTGGACTAGCTTGTAATCAAATGGATTTCTGCGTTTGCTTTGAATTTTGACTTTGGTAGTATCAATGACTACATTTACACCGTCCGCTAACACCGGTGTTACAACATCAGTTGTTGTTAACACCGGTGTAAATTGTCGTGTAAATGGAGTTGAATGCCGGTTTTACTAGAACCGGTTTACTAACGCTACACCACTTCGCCAAGAGACGTGACGTTAGTAAGCGGGTGTAAAATGTACGTGTAAATGGATACTTTCGACTTACATCGGTTTTGAAACAGTACTACCAACATAATTGTAAAGGCGGTTGGTTGTTCTGAGTGGCAGTTGTCAACCACACCAACGTCACTCCGTTGAATTGTACCAGCTGTGTTATTGACCTTGTAGGTTATGGCGGTAATGTTTAGAATTTTATAATAACAGATAGCGTCTGACAAAGTGACAGATGGAAAATCTCGAAGCAGTTGGTCACACTGCGACCAGGTTTAAGCTAATACTGACGTACACCTTAAAGCCTGTACAACACCCTTTGTGTAAACGCACGTTTTACACGAGTTTTAATAACAACGGTTTAAATAACACCAGCCTTAAATTACCGTGTAAATGTAGTCAGTGTTCTTGTGGGACGTCTGAATTGTCCTGTAATAATTGGATTGGATAAAGAGAGAGAAAGCGATTTGGATAGCTGGTGGCTTGGTGCCTGTTACAAGAAGGGCGATTCCAGTAGACTGGAACTTTTTGCAGTAGTGCTGTCTGAATTGGAACTATACAGGTAGTAATCAGCATACGCAGCTGAGGTTGATTTGGATCAGGACTGCAGAGGAATGATTACTTGGTGTTAAAGAGGAGAGCTTGTCTTCAGTGTGTAGGTCACCTCAGCAGTTTGGTTGATGATTGAAGCTTTCACCGCAGCTGTAAGTCAAGTCGTTCCTGCTACACATTCAGTCACAAAGTTGGGAACATTTGTAGAACTACAAACGAAGTCAATTAGATGCAGCTACAGTTATGGATGTTGAAATGAGCTTATTTACTTAGCAGTTCTGACGGTGCAGTGTAGGCAGCTTGCTTATACAAGAACTAGACCAAAACATCGAGCTCACGTATTAAGTGCAGTTTGTGACAGGTATATGTAAATAAAACATTAGTAAGTCCTTAATAGTGAATGAATTACATATTTGAAAGAACTACTTACTTTAATAGATATTTGAAATAATAATATGTGTAGCAGTTATTATTTAGTTGACTTTTTACTTTCATTAAGTTTTCACTTTGACAGTGGTGGAAATGTTATAATTTATAAATAGACTCGGGTGTAGAAAAACGTCTCACCTAATATTTTCTACAATATTTGTTATTGCATTACTTCTGCGCTATCTAAAGTCAATGTTTTAGTTGAATCCATTAAAAGGAATGTAGAGAACCAAGGTAAGCAAAATATGAGACATTTCTGTTTATTTATTTAACATTATTAACGATAACAATATTTAAAGGTTACACTTGCGAAATCATGGAACGAAACAAAAATCAATAAAACATAAATCACAAAATCTAACCCTGATGTTCTTTAAATATGTTGTGTTGCCTCCTCTAGCTCTTATTAAAGTCTGTTTACGCCGTCACATCAATCAGCTGCTGGATTACCTCTTGTGGAATATTTTCCCATTCTTCTAAAAGTGCTGCACGGAGCTCATTTGAAAAGGCTGGTCCGGCTATTCGACTTCTGACACGTCTCCCCAGTATGTCCCATAAATGTTCTATGGGATTCATATCAGGTCAATATGCTGGCCAATTCATACGAGTTATTCCAATTTCATTAAGTATTCAGTAACACATCTTGCTACGTGTGGTCTTCCATTATCCTGCATGAGGATGAAGTTGTTACCAGTAAATGATGCAAATGGAACAACATGATCTGCTAAAACTTCTAATATGTACCGTTCTGCCGTCAGAGATCCTCTTTCAATAAAACAAGTTCGGTATGATCCTCTATCGAAATTCATGCCCACGTCATAACCGATCCTCCTCCAAAACTAACCCTTGGAGTGAAAGTACACTTCGAAAATCGCTCATCCGTTCGTCGTCATACTCGATCCCTTCCATCTGGTGGATATAGGCTGAATCGGGATTCATCCGTAAACAGAACAGTGATCTATTGCCTTAACTCCCAATCTAAATAATCACGAGCAAATTGTAATCTGGCTACTCGGTGATGAAGGAATAATTTTGGGCCGTGAGCTGGTCTGCGAGCAACCAATTCATCTTTTGCTAACCTTCGATGAACCGTTCATTTACTTACGTCTCTTCCACGAACTTCTCGGAGTCAATTTTTCATTTCTATCGAAGTGGAATGGCGGTCGCGTAGTGTACGAAGTACAATAAAACGATCATCAATCGCAGTTGTCTTTCTTTTTCTATCAGATCCTGGCCTGCGTGTCATCGTTCCAGTCTCTGTAAAACGTCTTATAACCCTGTTGATGGTTGAATGATCAACGCCAAGCGCTCTAGCTACATAACGCCTACTTCGCCCATCTTCTACAAGAGCTACAGCTCTCGAGCAATGTTCGCGATTTAAAGGCATAGTTAACTCAAAAGTTAGTAACTAAGACAACAAACAATAACTCTACAACAAACTAGAGCATTTTTGTACAAATTAAACACTTTGATATCCTTTGACAAATAGAGAGCAGTTGTTTCCAAAATTTTAGAAGATTAATAAAAGAAAACAAAAGCTCCAATAAACAAAGTAGGAGGATGAATTGAAGTAGAATACAGAGAAAAGCTACACTTCATCGTTTGCTGTTCTTTATATATGCTCATATACTACCAAATGGGTTAATTAATTATGAAATACTAGGTAGACCGTTTTTTTTGCACCTGAGTTTATTTGTTTAGTGTGCTGATTAACTATCACAAATAATGATTTGAATATGCATGGACCTAACTTGAGTTAAGAGTAGTCATTTTCATAGAGCTAGCAAAAGAGAAATAAGTAAAAATGTATAAAAGGGCATATATCTAACATAGAATAAAGAGTTATTTCAATACAAGAATAAGATTACATAAGCTTAAATATTTTTCCGTTGATCGTTTATTTATGGGTTTCATTAATGTACAGAAAATCGTTTATTAACGATCCTTATTAATGAATGATTTTTATTAGTAAACGATTTTTAAAAATCGTTTATTAATAACCTCTATTAATGGATTACCTTTTATTAATAAGAGATTTTGGTATAGGTAATCAAAGATGCCATTAATGTCAAAACTTTATGTGTCAAATTCTTTTTATGGAATAAAATTAAATTTTCCTCAAACTAATAAGATACGATCAACGAAAAAATATTGTAACTAACTCGTGTGTTAATCGACGATTAATAATCTCTACAATTAATGCTCTCGCTAGAGCTCACACGTTAAAATGTCTCGATTATTAATCGCTCTCATTATCATACTTCTTTGTTAAATAACTATTAAAACTACCTGATTTAATAAGATTGAGTAACTTAAACAACACCGTAAGGGGGTGTATAGCAGTATATTGAACTTAAAAAAAGTTTCAAACCTACAGATGAACTGGAAGTGTTGTAATCCAGATATATTGAGATGGTATTTAGCCCGTTACTCAACTCTGCTTGCAGCATAGATAAATAAAGCAAGTCAATGAAGCACAGATCTGGGGTAAATCAGGCAACTGCAAGAAGTTACATCAGAAATTTTAATTCATAACTGCATTGGTAAAGCATTGCCGATATTAAATGGAATTACTGCAGAATAAATAGCAATAAGGCAGAGCTCAATTCGTAAGTTAGAGTCACAGAAATATAAATTAGCATAAATTAAGAAGTTGGTGCAAGGTAAAGCCAATCAAAATTCAACAAATCTATCATCAAAGGGTTTATTACATGCGTGTTAAATAAATTTACATGTCAGTATAATTGAATAAGTACAGTTCTGTGAACTTTTTAAATAAAGGTAAGAAGGGCAGAATGTTCTTAATACAGTGCAAAGAGAGCACAATACTAGATCGAACAAGGCTATCAATAATGGAACGGTAATATTTGAAGAATGGTGAAAAGTAAACAATTATTATAAAATACAGGAAATTCACACTACAGGAAATGAACGAGGTTGGTGTTTAAAAAAATGAGTCAGTGAAGTGACGTGAACAAACAATAATTTTAGAATTAAGATTTTGTACACTTTTATAATATAAGTTAAAATTTAGATTATAAGTAACTGATTTGTATTTGGTTAACATCCACAATTATGAATTTAGATAGGCAATTGTTGTTAACTAACAAAAAAACAATTGAATAAAAATTATTTCAGGACAGTCTAATTTGTCTCTCCAGACTAATTGAGTTTTAAGCCATTTACAATTAAAATAAATTAAAAATAATAATACCATCTTGATCAGGAGTTCGTAGTGCATATGTGAGAATGTGGGTGTGAAGATCCATCACCTAAAAATTATTTTCATTTGCGACCACCTTCCGAACCATTTCGCCTACGACGAGAAGTTTACGATCATCAGATTTTAAGCACAATTCAGGTCAAGCGTTTGAAATTTTGGTAGCACTACGTCCACACGCCGTGTAGGAGTATACCGCAGCAGTTCCAGCATCCTAGGGTTCCGCTTCTAGCAGCGAGCATCAGGAGAAGCTGTTCCGAGCCAGTTCCCGCAGCCTAAAAAAGGTCAGGTTAGTGTTGCAAGACAAATATCCGTGCTAGAGTTTCGAAACTTACCATGAGGAACGAGTCCTATAAGAGGAAGCCGATCCCAGTCTTACAATACTTCAAAAAAGAGCATAAGGTCCAAAAATTGTAAAAATATAAGTTGAGGTTATGTTTTTTCACATGAAAGGACGCGTTCAAAACAATTGAATTCGCAGGAAGCCGCAAACGATCTAAAAACAAAACACGACTAGTGACACTTAATAAAGCGCGAGATTCGAATTACCCGATAATTTGTTCATAGATTTGCCTTTGAATTAACTTGTAAATACACCAGAAACGAACCGCACGAAAAATCAATTTGTTGACAGCGTAGTGAGTCTGCCCGTTGCTGCTTTTTAATTTCATAGCCCAGTGGTGTAACACGGGAGTTTAAATATGAACATGTCGGTGAACCTAACTTGCAGATTTGAGTCTTCATGCATACTGAAAGCTAGCCATAAATAACTTTACTTGCAGATGTGCGAATTACTATAAGGGGCAACACACTACAATCAATGAACCCATTTATACAATTATTTATTTACTTTTAATCAGTCTTGTACATGACGTAAGTATTAAGCTTATTAAAAACTACAATAGTCCTGTACAATATAATTGATAACGCCCTCATATGATTCCGAAATTTTGTATTTTAAAATATCTAAAGTAAATTCGAAAATATGATTTCAATTATTCCTAACTATTTGTTTTATATGTATTAATCAAATTTTGGGTTCTGCAGTAACAGATGTAACTTACGCTCTTGTTTCAAAATTTAAGACACGAGCACTGTTCAGAATATAATAAAATAGCTACGTGTTTCATTTACATTAAAGCTTTCTAATTAACTTCCTTATTAATATAGTTCAAAATTTTCAGTTTCCTGTGGTAGTTCAAGGGCAGCCGGCAGACATTTCCAAAAAGATTAGGTACGAGGAAGCCTTAGGATGGTTAGATGGATTTCTAGACAAGAGTATGTGGATTGCTGGACAACAAATTACCATTGCCGACTTCAGCGTCGTAGCTAATATAGCCACTGCCGAAGTATGTATCGCCAAAGTCTTCATGTTCTCCTCTACCCTTCCGTAAACACCTTGTAATTAAAGGTAAAAAGTTGACCGGTAGATGTTATTGTGTGCAACAACAAAATAATTCGCTAAAGCGATGGCGCAAAAAAGTAACGACACAATTAAGCGTCCCTTAAGGAATGGCAACGGCATATTTAGAATGAGAGTAGGTGCAATCCAGTTGGTGGAGCAAACAAAATTAAACATATTAAAATGTAAAAAAATAAATGACTGTTGAAAACGAAACGAACTAACAAGAAATGTAGGGAGAGCGTAAAAGCCATGTCACTTAGAGTTTGTCGAGCTAATCAGCTCCCGAATTCTGTCAGACTTTTGTAAAATCAATGTCTCTGTTCAATTAATAAAAGTGTATAGCCAATTCAAGTTTCGATACAATGTCTCATCATTATTGTAATCTGATTGGGAAGACAATGTTAGATAGTATAAATGCATGAAAATCAAAGCGTAGTTGGTAGTTTACGCTCCTTGCCTTCAGCAATTTGATGACCCTGATTATCGTCATACATGCAACTGCTGAAGTATTCATTTTTATGTGAAAAGTAAGAGGAGGAATTGCACCGACAGAGTTGCAGATTCTTCTGTAACATTTGAAACAAATCTTAACCTGACAGGATCATGAAATTTTACACTTGATACTAGATGTGAATTTACAGGATCAAGTCACGGGCAAAGAACAAACAGACATCATGGCATATCAAGAAGAAGTTATTCTTGAAGTCACATAAATCCATAAAGTTTAACGCTCAAAAGTTTCAAATCTAGCACCAAGTGAGAGAAAATATAATTGAGGGCAACGGAGCAAATTTAAGACATCAATTCAAAGTTCTTCAAATCGAACTTAAGATATGCAATGGTCAGTTGCTGGAGTCGTTAGAATAGTAACCTTAATTCAGAAGAATCAACGAACATGAAGAATTGAGCAACACAAGGTTATTCAATATGATTTAAAGTTAAATGATAACAAATTCAAGAAATAGCCAATTCAAGAGAATAGATTAAAGTGTAAAGTAGAGCTTATCTCAGTTATTATCATTTTGTGGTTCAATTTCTAATGGAAAAATTAAGAAGAAAATACTGGATCACTCAAGAGTCAAGTAGCTTCGACAAGCTTACGACATATCGAAGATATTCAATAAAGTGGACCAAGTCACAGGTGGGGCAATATTTCAGGGGCTGAAGTCTCTATCAATGAGTATAGTCAGCAAGACTGTCCTTGCTGCAGATGTAATAAAGATAACTGTATAATGTAGAAAGGATGTGTTGTGAAGGTGATGACAGGATGAAATGGAATTGTCAGAGTTACTAAAATTAGGACAAGTGAGGAATTCTTCAAGCGGCTGCGTCAACGCCTTTAGCGTCGAAATTCTTATATTATGCTTATATAAAAAGTCAATGTTTCCCATTAGTCAACAAATAATAATGTAAAACTGTAATCTAGGGAGGCTAAGTTATATGATAGCCTCGCTCATAATAATACGCAAATGGGTTATATGCCTATAAGTAATCACTTTTTTATCCAAGTCTTCCCACCACTGAAACCAGAGATAATTCTGGTCACCTGTCTCTGTACCCATCATCTAAAATGATTTTTAATGTCCGAGGCAACTTCCACCTTTTTTTCTTGGAATCTCATTAATACTACTGAAAGTAACTCGATGCAATTTGGATCATAACACAGGCAATAGATAGCGAAGTGTTCCTTCCGGTCTCGCATAGACGTCGAAGACTAGCTACACTGATGTGAGGTGAATTTCTTTAAAGACGGCTTTCTGAAACTGTTTGTTGTGAGGAATACCTTGAATTCCGTTGATCCAAAACATTTTGACCACATTATGTCTTTCGCTATTTCTCTTGATATGTTGTTGATACATCTTGTTGGCTTCTTCCTCCTCTTGCACTTGAGTAATTAATGACATATCAGTTTCAAAGCTCTCTTCCGCCAAGAACATGTTGATTCTGTGATCACTCTTACCAGATGGGATAACTTTACGCACCGTCCACCAAATGATTTATTATGTTGCATCGAGTTCACAGGGAAAAACTACCATATTTGCAGTGCATTTTTTCCAATGGCTACTCCCAATCCCAATGTCAATATCGGTTATGGAGTTGTTCACATCTTCTCCGTCACTAATGAGGATTCGTTTTTGATGCAATACCTTCATTCAGCGTCCATCCCTAATTTTAGAGATTTTTCTTCTAATGGTTGAGTTCTCTCTGACCATAAATTCGATTATTCGTGGAAATCCTAACTATAGACCCATTGTTGTTTACATTGTAGAAATCTGTGACGCAGCTATCAAACAAAACATTTCTTGATAACTGTTGGCAGATTGCTTTACTTTAGATTCTCTTCACTATACCTGTTGAAATACCGATTGGGCCATAATTATATATAACAGCAATGAGATAACATAAACAAGAAAAGAACAGGTACTGCTTGAGTAAAAAAGAGATAAACATAGTAGCAAATATTTCAGGAGGCTTGACGCTATTTTAATTATGACGTATGTTAACTAAACATGTCTACTAAAATATTTTTTCGCATGGTCATCCCTTTCTTACTTAAGCATTCTATTTTGTTGTTCATGTTATCTCATTGCTGTTATACAGATTGCGGCAGGCAACTAGGGCCTTACATGTGGCCGTAATTGTGTTTAACAAACGAACAATCAATGTACGATAGCGATAGGTCGTTAGGATCATTATAAATACAAGGTATATTCGATTTTTAAATGTTTTTATGTCCTACCAGTACATTAATTGAAATTAATGACTCTATTTTAAGGTATCTTAGATACAAAATAACGCTCCAGGGCAATTATTTTCTTCATAAGAACACTAGGGTTATTATGAAAAATTAACAGTATTTGTTTCCATGGATACAACTTTATTATGCACCACTGTCACAATGAAAATTAATGACAGCTCAGCTAATGTCACAAATCTAACTTATATCAGCTAACTAGATCAATCTTAAATACTATATCATAGTAATTATATGAATTGAATATGAATATGAATTAGGTAAGAAAATTGGTAGGACATAAAACCTTGAAGGCACCACGGGCATTATGAGCTAAGAGCCCGCGATTGTTGTACACACCTCGGGCCAAAGCCCTCGGTTAGTACACTAACAATCTCGGGCTTTTATTTTACTCATAATGCCCTTGGTACCTTAATAACTATAAATACAATTACGGCCACATGTAAGGTCCCCTTGCGTTTGTTGCTTGCCGCAATCTGTATACGGATGGGGCCGTAATTATATATAACAGCAATGAGTTAACATGAATAACAAAATAGAATGCTTGAGTAAGAAAGAGATGGCTATACAAAAAAATTATTTTAGTAGGTATGATTAGTTAATATCTGTCTTAATTAAATTAAGCGTCAAGCCTGCTCGAATATTTGCTACTATGTTTATTTCTTTCTTACTCAATCAATACGTGTTATATTCTTGTTCATGTTATCTCATTGCTGTTATATACGGATGGGGCCATAATTATACAGTGCGCACCAAAAGTATGAAACATACCAAATCAAACTGAAATAAATGTTTTTTTGTAAAAATCCCGAAACACGTCAATTTTCTTGTTTAAAAATACACATTGGAATGTCAAAATCATTTTCCGAAATTCATTAGTTTGGAAGTGATGACGTCATCAGTATTTGCTTTAAATGTCAACCCCTTAATTTTTTTTGAGTTTTTGATAGATCATTCAATTGTTTAAATGACAGTATAAAAATGTTGATACCTTACATAAGAAAATTTTCGAGAAATAAATTATTTAATGTTTAATAAACGCCTTTATTGAAAACCACAATAAACAATGAATACACAGAAGATATTAAGGTAAAAGCAACTGCAGGTATCAAAGTAAATTCTCAAAATTCCATCCATTCACTTCTTGACAATAAGCAAGTCTATCCACATATTCTCTTAAGACATTACGGATAACATCTTCAGTAATTCTTTGAATTTCCTGTCGATACGATTTTTCAGATCTTCGATGTCTTGCGGTCTAGTAGAATATACTTTTGATTTTAAATAGCCCCATAAAAAATAATCGAGGCGTGTAAGGTCAGGCGACCTAGCTGGCCACTCTAGTGGTCCTCTTTTACCGATCCACCTTGCAGGAAAGCAATTATTCAAAAAATCGAGGGACAGTACGGCCATAATGTGGCGGGGCGCCATCTTGATGATACCAAAGGGTATTATTTGGCACATCTGGATCATCTTGATTTGGGTAAAGTATCGCAAGTGCTGGAATAAGGTCATTTTGGAGAAACTCTAAATCCCTTGGTCCAGTCCAGATTTCCATCAAAGAAATAAGGACCTATTATTCTGGTGTCCACTATTCCAGCCCAGACGTTTACTTTTTGTGGATGTTGGGTGTGTGCCTCAGACAACCAATGAGGATTTTCCTTACTCCAGTACCTGCAGTTCTAGCGGTTAACTGTTCCATTCAAACAGAAAGTTACTTCATCCGTGAAAAGAATCTGGTGATGGAAACGTTCATTTGTTTGAAGAAAATTCTTCATTATTTCGCAAAATTGCAAGCGTCGGTCAGGATCATCTTCATTGAGCTCGTGAACAAACCGAATTTTAAAAGAATCATATTTTTCTTTCCTCATTAACCTGAGTACGACTCTTCGGGAAGAACAATTAGGATTTTCTTCGATTTGTAAAAGAATGTCGAGTTTCTTGTCTTCATTCATCACTGTAACACGACCACTTTTTGAAATATCTGTAACATTTCCCGTCTCCCTAAATTTTCTTTGAATTTTACTCACCGTTGATCGCTTGATAGGTCGATCTGGATACTTCGCATTAAACATATCACAAACTTCTTGTTGTGTTCTTGTAAGGTTTTCACACCCAAAATAAATTAAAAGTTCTATGCGTTGTGTAATTGTTAAATGAGCCATAGCAGATTTATAAAGCTGATGTTAATTATTACGAGTAAACGATGTGTCGACAACTAACATTTCTGTGGGCATTTGTTTAGATTACGGGCATTTGTTTCTTGTTACCTTTGATTCTCTTTTCTCGATGCTGATACCATTAAATATCATGTTTCAACATTTGTTAAGAATGTATTTATTAAACATTAAATAATTTATTTCTCGCAAATTTTCTTATGTAAGGTATCAACATTTTTATACTGTCATTTAAACAATTGAATGATCTATCAAAAACTCAAAAAAAATTGGGATTGACATTTAAAAAAATGCTGATGACGTCATCACTTACAAACAAATGAATTTCGGAAAATGATTTTGACATTCCAATGTGTATTTTTAAACAAGAAAATTGACGTGTTTCGGGATTTTTACAAAAAAACATTTATTTCAGTTTTATTTGGTATGTTCCATACTTTTGGTGCGCACTATATATAACAACAATGAGATACCATGAATAACAAAATAGAATGCTTGAGTAAGAAAGAGATGACCATACGAAAAAATTATTTTAGTATGCATGTTTAGTTGACAAATGTCATAATTAAATTAAGCGTCAAGCCTTCTCGAATATTTGCTACTATGTTTGTCTCTTTCTTACTCAAGCAATACGAGTTATTTTCTTGTTCATGTTATCTCATTGCTGTTATATACAGGGTGTAGAAATGCTTTACGCACCATAGGGTTTTCAATGGTAATGTTTTCATGACAATATTTGCTTCCCTAATTATTTTAGAGCAAACTTGTAAATAGGTTTTTTGTAGAGCAAACAATTCTGCATCCATTTATACCATCATTTTTGTCATTTTACTTCAGAAAACCTAATAATGAAAGAAACTAGAATTATCATTTTTTCAAAAATCGGTGCAAATTGTGAAGTGGTGGTATACTGGAAGCAGAACAGGTGCAATAAGTGCCATGGTTGCCGCTACATTTGACAGACGCAAACAAATAAACAACAAACTAATTTGTTGATGATTTGAGATGCTTCAATAATTTCAAGGCACCACTGATTTGTCTAAAAATGATAATTTTATTGCTTTAAATTTTTGGTTTTCCGAAATGTAAAATGACAAATGCTGGCATAAATGGATACAGAATTTTTTTCTCTACAAAAAACTTCCATACAAGTTTGCTCTAAAATAATTAGGGAAGCAAATATTTTCATATGAAGAAATTACCATTGAAATTCCTATGATGCGTAAAGCATTTCTACACCCTGTATAATTGTGGCCCCATCGGTATAATTGTAGCCCCATCGGTATAATTGTGGCCCAATCGGTATAATTGTGGCCCCATCGGTATAATTATGGCCCCATCAGTATATGTAATCTGACTGCGATCATTTAAAAAAATGCTCGCTAATTTCTTTTCTATAACGTGTGCTCTGCTACCGTGCATCATGAGAGTTTTCGATAATACTTCTCCACTGATGATAAGCTTTTGACAATTATGAGGCTTACTGTTACAGTCTGGCGTTCTCTTTATTGCCATCTATCTTCATACTTAATTTTTGTCCTTGGGTTGTGGGTACATTATAATCTAATGTCTTTCTCCACAGACAAGACATTTCACAAAACATCGACATTTGCTCGAGATGTGACCTTTTCCTAAAACATTGATACTTAATTCGTTTATCTTTTTCTCCGTCTTTCCCAATTACTATGAAACTGTCTTCCAGTACTCCTTGCTACAATGTTATCGATCAAAAAACGCCAATAAAGTAATTTGTTGCTTCACTTTATCTTTAAAAAACACAAACTGCCGGAACATAGAAATAATTATTCTTCTCTTTTCATCAGAAACCAAATCGATTCCTGGCAATTGTTCTCTGCTCCTCACGATTCACTTCCTGGCAAAAAAAAACTGAAGACGTTAGTTCAGGTCACTTAATGGTGAATCTTTTTTGCTTCCACCCTTCTCGTAGATGCGACTTCTATGCCATGCAATTATCAATTATTTGGGAAACTAATACATTCTAAATAGAATCAGTGAAGAAAACAAGCGCAGAAGAAGGATATAAATTGAACAGACGAAGAGTTTAGGAAGATGAAAATAAAAGTATTGAAGATGAAACCATGTAATAGAATATTGTCGATAAAAGTGAACCTAGTAAATAGGGTTATACATCTAAAGGTACAAGTAGAAGGACAAAGACACCCTTTCTTTGTTTCATGCCAATAAATATTTCTCTTATCAAGTTTGCATGCATTTCACTTGTTTCAGACGTTAAGAGAACATTTCCAAAAAAGTGAATATCTTGATTGGTTAAGAATTCGAAACAGTTTTATTGATTGATTTCAGAAACTACTGGTTTTGTTCTGGGTGCTCTGCCATCTCAATTGCCATATACTTGATATTGCGAGTTTGTGTAAACTAATACAACTAATATATGCACTACAACAATTAAAAGCTGCACCGGTCATGTAATCGTAATGTTGGTATTTTTGCATCAAACCTTTGTTAGGTAATGGTGTTAGTATTACGAGTATATTATTTATTTTGCGATTATGGTCAATTAACTTATTCTTTTATATAATAATGATACTTTAAATAGCACCTAGAACTAGTTTAATTATTACATTCTTGCAGATATGCTTATTCTAGTGTGTGTACGAGAAATTCGGTAACTAATATTTTTTAAACAAGCCAATAAATTTCTACTAATTGCAGGCTGTGGACGTTGACATTTCCAACTACCCCAACCTGTGGGCTTGGTATGAAAGGATCAAAAGCGCCCTGGCTCAATACGGATACGAAGAAATAAACCAAGAAGGGGCTGATATAATCGGGAAGATGTTTAAGAGCAAAATGGCCAAGTGAAACCAACGGATTCGTTCATAATTTTGTTTGCACATACGCTACTGTTATATAAGGTTACTTAATTTAGTTAATAATAATTTGAAGAGGCCACAATTTTCTGTAGAATGCAAATACAAACTAAACAAAAAGCACATATGTACTCATAAAACGATTGTGTTTGATATAGTGTAAACACTGAATATTTTCTGAATTCTCAGTAAGAAACACTTTCTAATGAATTGGCCTGAATAGCTGCATATTGAAAAATGTATCTGTTTATTTGCTCAATGATCGTAACAGTATATTATTATGTTATTAGGAGCAAAAGTCATACTTTATGTGACGTGGCTGGACGGTTCGGTCGAGCCACATACTTTTGCTCCGAATAACATATAGTATTTTTTCTTCAAACGTTTCTAACAAATTATTTACAACGTTGCGAACAAAATCCGAACCAAATTACTTTATCTCGTCAGCATCATCAATCGAGCAGTATAACGACTTTTGAAGAAAAAATGTATTAAAGATGCTCTTTCCTTAAGTCAGTTAACAATAAAGATCCATTGAATTGGGATCCGGCTAATGCGCTGGCTAGAAAGTGGGAAAATAAGGGAAATCATTATCTTTTTCAATGCCTTGACAATATAATCATAGAATAATAACATGTGAGCAAACGAAAATGAAATTAAGCTTGGCTTTGAAATATTTGTTGTATGAATAATATGTTGGTGGCACTGTAAGTCTGTGTCAAATTCGATGTTAGCAGCTTAGGTTTTGCGTCAGTTTTGACACAGATTAACTTGGGATCCCGGGTGGTGTAGCTTGAACAAGCGTCCACGTTCGATCAGTAGAGTTAGCAACGCTGTTTCTGGTCAGAACTTGGATGGGAGTTCCATGGCTGCTTCTCTCGGCACCTCGTGATACGGCTGTCACGAAGATAGTTGGTCCCGGATGTCATAATAACATCTTGACAGTCGTTAGTAGGGTTGGAAGTCCCCATAAAATGTACAGTGACGCCTATAATTGGCCTAACTACTGTTGGCTGAGTACCAAAATATAATAAAATAAAAAAAAATAAAATAAAATAAAACCTAACCTGCTAACCTCGAATTGGCATAGACTTACAGTGTCACCAACATATTAATCATAAAACAAATATTTCAAAGCCAAGCTTGATTTCATTTTCGTTTGCTCACATGTTATAATTCTGCAACATGCTTAAATACTGATGCTCTTCAGTAACCGCGACCTTTCTTATTTTACCTTCTCGAGTTCTCTCAATGAGTTAAATTATAGAGAGAACATAAACAGATTTATTATAATGTTACTTCTGTTACTACTTTTCTAACACTCAAAAAGTATTGTACAATCTTGTAGAATCTAGATTCTTTCTTCGAAATAAAAGAACTGAACAAATCCAAACAAACAAATCTGCTAAGTAAAAAATTCCATTTTTTACTTTCTCGGCAAAATTTCTAAAATATCATAAAGCCCAATCGTTTTATTAACACAAATGTATTTTTATTTTGTGTATATATTATAATTCGCAAAAAACTATAAACGCTTTACGTTATTACGTGATATCTGAATAGCCTTGTACATAATTATGTTTTAACATAGGTCTACCTGTACACACTCTTTAAATTATTTCAAATATTGTAAATGCAATCCAGTAATATATTTACTACTGAAGCATTGAGAATGAATTTAAGTGCACCCTCTTGGGGAGCTTCTGCGTCTATTTTTTATAAATTTCTGTACTGCTCATAAACAAAATTTACGCAGAGCCCGGACTGCTGCGGGTCAAAAATTCATAAACACGAGGCGCCACGAACGCCGCAGTAAAATTTTAGCTTAGAATTTAAGACGCTAACGTTGTAATCGCGAATAAAATGTCCACCTTAAAGTTTATGCTCCATATTCTGAAACGTCGGCGAATAAAGCTGCTCCTTTCTTTACACTTTATAAATTTCTCTGAAGATTATGACTGGAAGGAACTATTAACTTTATGGTACAGAGTTGCAGGCATTTTCCTTTTTATTCGCAGCCTCAATGTATTCCATTACATGCATATTTCATTTGGTGGAATAACAATCCTGCATGGAACGAGAATGTTATTTGTATCATTTTTAAAACATTTTTGCAGAACGTATGAGGTTGTTTAAACATTCCGGGGGTAACCATTGTTTGAAAATTTATTGTTCGACTGCAGGGATGGTAAATAAAAGTTCAAGGCAACATTAATCATCAAAGCTACTTTTCATAACTGTTGATGTAACTTATGGCACACAATTACAACGGTTAAAAATCAACACCACAAATCGACACCTTTGGTAGAAAGAGACGTAAGTAAACGCCTATTCTAAAAACAGCTTCACATTATCTTAAAGTAAAATAATATATAACATATGCGTATATAATGCAGCAAGTATTATTTACCTAATTCGCTACTTGAATCTTTAGATCTTCGTCAACTCATGACAAAACCTATTCAAAATCGATAGAAAAACGTCTCTTCGATTTCCTACTGATGTAAATATTATAATTAACGTCACGGCCAATCTAATATTTGACAAAGTTTTCACTACAATGTATATTTGATGTTTGTTTAATTTAATGTAGATTCCTTCTACAAGGATATTGAATTTATAAGGGGAATCTTTTTTAGATTGCTGACATCATTAAAAAGGTCGAATTCTAAACACTCATATTATGGTGATGGGATAAAGGATCAAGGCATATTTTAAATGCTTAGAAAAAAATCAATCCATTGGGATTGTTATAAAATAATGCGTAACCTCATCGCTAGAATAATTTATTGCTTTAGAAAAAAAAAGCTCATTTCGAAAACTTGCAATACTAAACGGCATAAGAAAATTCGAAAATAATTAAATAATGTATACAGATACATTCAAAAAAGCTACAGCCGTAGCAGGAATTCCCTTTTAATGAACCTATATACAATTTAAAATTCGATGCATTTAGGGATTGAAACTTGTTCCTTAAGCTGCTTTAAACATCTTTATAACAAATAATTATTTAATTTTTTAGCTTTTTCGTGTTGGTGACCATATCCTCTATCTTTCAATTACTTCTTCTGCACAGAATGAATATGCGTTTTACTTGTATTATGTTTAAATAAGCTGGGCATACTCGTTACTGTACATCTATTTATTTTTATTTTTATATTTAGTCCGATGTGGAAGACCATTCCAATTTAGCTATCGTAGAACAATAACTTTTTATGGTTCCCATAATGTGTTGTTACATTTACTATTGCGTATAGCAATATATTTTTAATTATATTGATTATACTATGTTCAAGAGAAAACGGAAATAATTGTATGAGATTGAAAGAGTAGCAAAAAAAATTTCGCGAAAGAAAAAATAAAAAGATATAGTAAGACTAATCAAAAGTTCTTTTACAAAGTTGAAAATAATAAAACGCGTGCTATTATTACGTTAGAAGAAAGCAGCAACACATATATTGATTTATATAAAAAAGTCTTTAGATTTGAGAACCTGCTTATTAAATTTATGCACTAACTTCTGAATTGCCTTGTACAGGGAGTTTGGTGTATTTATTACTTGCAGGGATATTACAATTAATATAAACAGCGTCTAAATGTAGGTCAATCTACACATAGACACATAGTTATCAACTAATATCCATTTATGAAGTTCCATAACTACGAAATTTCTAAGGAAATTACTAGGTGCGAACTTCTCCAATAATCCCAAATACAGGCGACTCATTACCTGATAGCGTATTTTGTAGTTTATCACTAGATTACATCTGAAATAACGATTTCTGAAATAATTATAACCCGTAAGCAGCAGGTAAAGGTAATAGAAGATTATCAATTTATTTATTTAGTACGAAACCGTTACTACCGTATACAACAAAAGCTTTGGCACAGTTCTAAAGCAAGTAAAAATGTATTGTTTAGCTTTATATTTATTATATGTTCCTAGTTTTATAAATCACTTAAAATTAAAAAACAAAACTAAGCAATATTGATAGGGATCCATGCTATCCTATAGAAAGTATTTTAACTCGAACTTGACACATTAGTCTTTGGATAACTGAAACATTCATATCACGATCCTTTTGATAAATTTGTTTTCGTAATTGGTCCTCATACTGTCGATAAATTCACACTTGGAATTCCTTCGCCACAATCCCCAATCGTACGGAAAATGGTGCTCCAGGAAATGTTTCGCTTCGAAAAATATTACCAATTTCTTGCTTGGAAAATTGGTCATTAAATTATAAATAATTTTAGGTCATTTTATTTTATAAGACTTTCTGCTAAAATTAATAAACGAAGACATAAATAATATGAGACCTGACATATTCTGCAGTTTTGTATTCTGTGAGATATCGATAATGCATTATGAATTTACTCTCGAAAAAGATTTTACCAAAACTTTTGTTAGATCATTAAAGGGTGGGAAGGATGAGTCTGTCATTAAACTATTCATATCCCTTCAAGGCAATGTGGTGATTGCAATCATAATAGTACAACCGAAATTCACACAGATTATATACGGATGGGGCCTTAATTATATAAACATCAATGAGATAACATGAATAACAAAATAGAATGCTTGAGTAAGAAAGAGATGGCCATACGAAAAAATTATTTTAGTAGGCATGCTTGGTCGACATCTGTCATAATTAAAATAGGAGTCAGGCCTACTCGAATATTTGCTACTATACTTATCTTTTTCTTAGTCAAGCAATACGTGTTATATTCTTGTTCATGTTATCTCATTGCTGTTATATACCGCGTGAACAATGTAAGACTATACATTGGCAACTTTATTTTAGCATTAATCAATTTACCCATGCTAGTAACAATTGTCGGTTTTTTCTGTAGCCACTGTGTTGTTATTTTGTTTATCTACTCCAGTGGGATAAGTAACGCATTATGTCACTTATTTGACACTATTTCAGGTAGGTAATGAAGCTCATTACACCACTCAGTTATGTAATGGTTTCATTACGCAACTGAGTTGTGTAATGACTTCACTACGTAACTGAAATAGTGTCAAATGAATGACATAATGACATTTGCCTACGAAAATATTTTTGAAAATGACAGATCTGACATTTCTCTTAATGCACTTTTCTCAATTTTAGGCAGTCGTAGATAAAATTTTGTACAATACATGTGTGATAATGCATCATTAATATACTTACACAAACGTATATTAATGATGCTGTTATCCCACTTGTATAGTAATAGTATGGCATGGGTCCCGAGTGGTGTAGCTTGAACAAGCGTCCACGTTCGATCAGCAGAGTTAAGCAACGCTGTCTCTGGTCAGAACTTGGATGGGAGTTCCACGGCTGCATCTCTCGGCGCCTCGTGGTACGGCTATCACGGAAAAAAGTTGGTCCCGGCGGTCATACAACATCATGACATTCGTTAGTGGGGTTGGAAGTCCTCATAACTGCACAGCGACGCCTATAATTGGCCTAACGGCTGTTGGCTGAGTGCGAATTAAATAAATAAATAAATAAATAAATAAATAAATAGTATATTACATATACATATGGTAGCGGGTAGACACTCCTCTATGATCCCGATAGAAGACAGGTCTATTTCAGGGAAGCGCCCCTGCCTACGCGAGCCATGTTTCTTTCCCACCTCCCAAAACCCGGGGAGATCATGTCCTAACCTGTAATACCCATCTACACTTTAATCCACCCTTCCTATACCCTTACCCTCTACCAACCCGCACAGGCCAGCGTGGTAGAGTATGGCCAAAACCCCCCTTTAATGAAAATGTCGATTTCCGAAAACAATCCCCAGGCGGGTCGAGCGAGACGCTCGGAATCCCGCACTGACAAGAAATTGTCAGTCTGCTCCAAGGAATATGGGGGGAGCAAGAAGTCGAACAAACAGAACAACAGAAAACAAAAGAAGAAAAAAATGCTATTTGTAGCCACATTCAACATACGAACCATGTCAACACAAGACAAACTAACCGAACTTGAAAATGAAATAGAAAACATAAAGTGGAATATTATAGGTATATCCGAGGCAAGAAGACTAGGAGAAGGATGTATAACATTGAAAACAGGTCATAAATTATTCTACAAAGGAAAAGAAGACAAAAGAATCGGAGGTGTTGCGATACTAATAAACAAAAACATAAAACACAGAGTAATTCAACAAAAAAGTATATCAGAAAGAATAATATTCATAGACATTCACATTAATAAGAGAGATAAATGTAGAGTAATCCAGGTCTACGCTCCAACAAAAGACCACGACGACGAGGAAATAGAAGAATTCTATGAAGAAATCAACATCGCACTTCATGAGAAACCCCCAAAATACATAATATTAATGGGAGATTTCAACGCGAAAATTGGAATAAAGAATAACGAAGAAGAGACATTCCTAGGACCATTTGGTCTAGGGACAAGAAATGAAAAAGGAGACGTTCTTGTGAACTTTGCAAATGAAAACAGCTTACATATAATGAACACCTATTTTAAAAAACCTCTTGGAAGACGATGGACTTGGCAGAGTCCAGATGGCAGGACAAAAAACGAGATCGACTTCATCATAAGTAACAACAAAAATATAATCCTTGACACAGGAGTCATCAACTCCATAAATGTGGGAAGCGATCATCGTATGATAAGAGCCAAAATATACATAAACACTAAACAGGAAAGACGAAAATTAATAAACACACATAAAAATATCGAAACAGACCAACTAAAAACAAAAGCGACCCAATACCAAGAAATCTTACAAGAACGCTCTACATCTATAACCAACATCGAGTCCCTTGATGAATACAACAGAAGTCTAACAAAAAATATTATCGAAATATCCCAAACACTATCAAAGAGTAAAAGAAATAAAGAACAAAAATTAAGACAAGAAACAATAAATCTAATAGATAAACGGAAGCAAATGAGGAAACAAAACACAGATGACAGGGGAGATATGATCTCAATAAATAAAACAATAAAACAAAAAATTAGACAGGATATTAGGAGTTACGAAATGGAAAAAATAAAAACTACACTAGAAGAGGGGAAAAGCCTAAAACAAACCTTGAAATCTATGTCAGAAGGCAAAAGTCAAATAACAAAACTTCAAAATGAAAACAATGAAATAATAACAGAAAAAGAACAGTTAAAAGAAACAGTGCAAAAATACTATGGAAAATTATACGATACGCAAGTAGATCCACCACCAAACAAGAAAGAAGAAAATAGAATTAAAATTCAGAATGTAGGATCAGAAGACATTCCTAGCATAACCGTAGATGAGATACAACATGCACTAAATAAAACGAAAAACAGAAAATCGCCGGGAGAAGACGAAATAGTGGTGGAAATGCTGAAACATGGAGGCCTTCCAGCACTAAAACTACTACAACAACTGTACGAGAAATGCTTGACTGAAGGCCGAATACCGGAAGATTGGAATAATGCACTGGTGGTAATGATATTCAAGAAAGGAAACAAGGAATTATTAGCAAACTATAGACCTATAAGCCTCCTTTCTGTGTTACATAAATTATTTACTAGAATACTAACTGAACGACTATCTAACAAACTCGACTGCTACCAACCCCGTGAGCAGGCGGGATTTAGAAGTGGATATAGCACCATGGATCATCTACAGGTAGTAAGAACGCTAATAGAGAAGGCAAATGAATATAATATAGAACTATGGATAGCCTTCATAGACTACGAAAAGGCGTTCGACACCATTGAAATATGGTCGGTCTTGAATGCATTAAGCAACTGTAGAATAGACGAAAGATACACTAAAATTATAAAAAATGTGTATGAAAATGCCACCTTCCAAGTCTTGCTCGAAGAAGAAAAAACAAACAAAATACGGGTGAGGAGAGGAGTCCGCCAGGGAGACTCTATGTCACCAAAATTGTTTACGCTGGTCTTGGAGGATCTCTTTAAAGAACTTAATTGGGAACAGAAAGGTATCCTAGTTGACGGTGAAAGGCTCAACCATCTCCGCTTTGCGGATGATGTTGCAATATTTAGTGAGTCCCCAGAAGAGCTGCAGGAAATGATAAATGAACTCCAAATAATTTCACAAAAAGTCGGTTTAAAAATAAATATTGCCAAGACTAAATATATCACTAACCAAACAAACATGGGAAACAACACAGAAATGACAATACAAAACCAAATATTAGAGAGAGTGGATTCATATATATACCTAGGTCAAACAGTAGAAGTAACAAAAGCAAATCTTAAGGCGGATCTAAAACGAAGAATATCACTCGCGTGGGCCAGTTTCGGAAAACTTCAAAAAACATTAACATCAACACTACCAAACACAATTAAAGCCAGAGTGTTTGACCAATACGTATTGCCTGTTTTGACGTATGGAACGGAGACCTGGGCTTTAAATAAAACGATTGTGACTAGACTACGGATTACTCAAAGAGCAATGGAAAGGCGCATGATAGGCATAACACTCCGAGACCATATAGAAAACGTAGAAATAAGAAAAAGATCGAAAGTAACGGACGTGATATACAGAACATGCAAACGAAAGTGGAACTGGGCTGGACACATTGCCAGATTAAATGACAATAGATGGACTAAGAAAATAATAGAATGGAGACCTCGACACCACAAAAGAGGAATAGGACGCCCACAAACCAGGTGGACAGACGACATAAAGAGACATGTAGGCGGAAACTGGATACAAATAGCTCACAACAGAACAGAATGGAAACGACTTGGGGAGGCCTACATCCGACGATGGATGGATTGGCTTTGATGATGACTGTTTGTCAAATTTGTGCATTCCACGGTCCATCCATCGATGGGTTTTTCACCTTTTCTGACCTCAGTGGCTGTTCCATGGCCAGTTCCCTTAACTGTCCTCGCGTATCTAAAATCAGAGGCTCCTCTAGCCCGTATTTAAAGCATAATGAATTTTTAACAAGTTTAATCAGGTATCTTAATCTTTAGTGCTTTTTGATTGCTCCTGCCGAGATTCATATGCAGGATTCGGCCGCGCCCACGCAGTTCGTTCCACTGCGGCAGCTCATGAACAATTAATGCAAATCCAGGTTTGATTGATAAGTTCACCTAAGTTGCTTAAACAAATTGACCCGGCCGCCAGTGGCGGACGTGAGGTCGCCCGTCCGCATTCGAGCTCATTAATCAAGGGGCTTCGCCCCAGAAACCTTCTGCAGGCAGCCTTCCGGAGGCATCCTGCAGTTGCGGATTAGCGCCGAGCAGTCGGAGATGCGATTTTAATGTAATAACGGCGGTCCGCAAAAATCGGAATTTGGAAAATGTTAAACCTAATCCCCCACGTTACGATAACAAAGCGAAACGATCTGTAAGGAGCTTAGTGCTCCAACTTTTAAATTTATACATTGATGGATTTTCTAAGTATACGCAGAATGCAAACTATAAAGTTGCGGCGACGTGACTTCCGCGCCGCGATTGGCATTAAAAACTTGGCGCTTTAAAAATCCTATACATTAATATTTGTTTACGTAGGTCGCAGTTTTTCCCGGGAATGTTTGAGTTTCGGCGGCCGCTTTTATCGTTTTATATAAAATCCAACTTTTGAGCGAGCTGCGGCAGGGAGCCGCGCCCAAAATTAACCCTTCGTGCGGTTTTTTGTTGCGCAAAACGAGCTGCCTTAGAGGTAATTAAAGACTAGAAATTCGTTTCGCCGCGTTTCCATCAAAAGTGCTAACTTTGGCTCTCCTAAATGAGGGCAAATATGTGCAGGAAAATATTTCGCCTTTTATGTGGCTGATGGGTATTTTGCTTTACCCTAACGGTTTCTCCCTCCTTAAGCAATTAAAGGAGTGGAGGTGGAGGGATTGCCTAAAGTTTTTGTAAATTATAGATGCTGTAGTGACAGTATTCTTTTCATCGTTTACTTTTTTCTTTTAACGGAGTCTGCATGGAAAAACTATTGTTACGTGCTAAAACCATTTTGGCACTATACTAGTAGTTTACGTTATATAATTAGAGAATAAAAGATCAAGTGGGATTAATGCGATAAAAGCTCATAAAAATTAATATCAGATTGGCAATGGTCGTTACTAGACGGGGAAAATACAACGGGTTTTTGTTTTGAAAAAAACGTGTGCCAGCATTTGAATGTGCAAGACGTTTCGTGGGTTATTTGGTGATAATCTCGCCATTTCAAATGGTTTGGTTATAGTAGGGAATATTACTGGCCAACCGTCCTGGTAGGAGATTTTAGAAGCGAGTATCACTTTGCCGACGAATATAGATTCGAGCTTAGAAACGATTTAGGAAACCACGAATTAACGTTTGCATAGTTATTGCCTGTTAACAGGGTACGTATAGTTATTTTGGCGTCTGCCTCATTTTATCTTGAAATTCGAATTATAGCAACTAGTATTGGGCGGGAAAACCTACAGAAAGTTTAGTCTGCTGAGAGTTATCAGGTAGTTTTGGGGCCTACTTGCCGCATGTGACAGCTGACGATTGGGGGCTGTCAATCTGACATTTAATAGGAGTTTATATAAAAACGCTGTGAAAGCATTAAACATATTAGTGGTTTAAGTTAAGTGGGGTAGCCCGTTAAAATAGTAGAGCCTAATTGAATAATGGTCAACGTTTGAGTAACAATAAAGCTAGTTAAAGGTATTACTCTCTTTCATTTTAATTTCAATCCTTGAGTTCGATAATTGTTTCATTAGATATAAAGTGAAGTTACAAGTTTCTTGATCTATATCAGTGTACCTGAGTATAACTTGTTGGCGCTCCCTTTAACATCTTAATCAAAGAATTCGCGACGTCTTCACTGTTGCTAGAGACAGGCCTCAAGTACACTTTTATGGTGATCAATTGTTGAGTTAAAAATATAGAACGCCGACCTAAAGGTAAGTAAAAAGCTAACACGATGACACACCTGTCATTGGATATTATGTATTTAATTTACTGCCATTCAATGAATTGGCATAGAAGGATAGAAATCTTTCAGAATGTATCTAATTCTCAGTAATAAGGTTTTCTTACACTCTTTTTACAACACCCCCTGTTCGTCTTGTAAATTCACTTTGAACAATCATATTGATCTAAGATATGACACATCTCATATTTAGCATTTTAACAACTTGTACGTAGATCCTTAGAGCTTCTATATTTGAAATGGGTGATTAACATTGACTTCCTCACTTTACTGATCTGGATTACAAGCATCATTGTCTTCGTTTTTGTAAATTTTGCATTTTGCTGTTACCAGCTAGCTCGAGAGCAATGAGACCTCTTTTTTACTGGTTACCTCAGCCCATAGCTAGGGAAAAATCTTGTTGCAGTGAACCCAGAAGTTGATCTTAGCGCACACTGGATTTGCGGCTACAATGGCTGCTGGTGAATACAGACTCACTCACTTGAAGTTATGGTTGCTAAATCCAGTTGTGTAATAACCTGCATCGATGCTTTTACAATTATATTACATGTAGACCTAGAAGCTTTCTTTGTTGCCAAGAAACACTGTAAACAGGACGTCGGAACTCTCCAAGAGGTTAAACAATGAGTTCCTCAGAAAATGTAGAAATGCTCACTATTAACTGACACTGGATCACACCCTGAAAGCCTAATTATTAGAATCTACTAACAAACAATGAAGAATATACGTGTACAAATCGGCTATCTATTAAAATTATCCTTCAAATGCACTGAGGCGACCAAGGCCACGTTCCTCTAACAGTATCTTGGTAGATATTTTCTGCAACCTTTGAAGGATTGTTTATTTTCAATAAGCATTTTATTTGTGAATCAATTGAAGTTTCTCAGGATAAATGTAAACTCCCTGCTGCTGTCTAATTCGTACTATCTCTCATTGGTGCCTTAAAATCTACTCCGTGGAGTCTCAACAATGAGCGTCATTGGTCAAAGTTATAGATGATTACATGTGCTTCTACCAATAAAATCAGAAGGGAAAAAGGCCGCCAAGTACTCACATATAAAAACAGAGTGGCCCTCTATCAGTAATAGGGTCCAAACAAGGATATCTGTAGATTTAAAAGTGAATTATGATTACCTTTATTTAACACATGGCCATCAATACTGAAACCAAAATTGTAGTTTTAGTAATAATTCCAGCGGAATGGAATCATTTCTTTGAAATTGCTGAAGATCTGTGTCCTAGTCCTAACACAGTTTTTAACACAAACTTCTTTCTGATTTTCAAAGTATTTCGATCGCCACAACAATAGTAGCTCTTACGTGCTCCCACAAGTCCGTGTATATGAGTAATTGCAATTACAATTCTGATCGTGTTGAAGCTCGTTCATCTTAAGTACAAACGCAATATGTTATGAAAAAATGAGTTAATTGACAACGGGTGAAAACGTTTCATGAATTAAGATGTTCCTTGTCATATGATTTTATATGGTATTCTACAAGATCAAAATTCTAATTACTTCCGTGTGTAAATCGAAATAAGTGCAATAAAATATTAAGGGCATTTCTAGATTGTGGTTTGTCTAATTGGGTTTGTGATTTATAGTAACCAAATGTCAAATACATATTGAGAAGTGAGACAGGGGATCTAGTTTAAGGAAATAATGGAAAGAATACCGCATGATGCTCAGTATCATATCCAAATTGCAAGCTAGAAGATGTGTGATCTTTTCACATAATATGGTTATTTCAACAACTGTACTTTAGCTTTAAAAAAAAACAGGGAACCTAAATATTGACATAAGATGGAAGCAAGTAGAAACTATTTTTAAACAAGATAGAAGCTACCGAAGTTTGGCGTTGCATAAATACGCTGAAAATTGTATAAATAAGCAATTTTATAAAGGAGTATATGCTAGGACAAGCTAAATTGGCTAAATTAGCAATCACTATCACGAAAAAAACTTTGTTGCCTGGATCATAATATGAGAGAAGAGAAATTTGAAACTCTATGCAATCGTTGACTGAAAGAAAATGTTGGGTATGCAGAAAAGAATTATATCAGGTTCCGTTGTACAATCAGAAGAGTAAAGGCATTGTGTTCTTCAATACAAGCATGAAAGATCATGATCTTCCTTAGTATAAGCAGAAGAGGAAGAACGTGATGTTTATTATTACAATCAAAAGAGAGAGAACATGATGTTCTACAGTGCAAACAGAAGAGTAAGCACATGATGCTCATAATTACACTCAAAAGATTGAATAAAAGATGCTCCTCACTACAATCATAAGAGAAAGAACATACTGGTCCTCGCTACAAGCCGAAAAGTAAAAACACTAGGTTCCTCATTGCAATCAGAAGAAACAAACATGCTGTTCATCAGCACAAGCAGAAGAGGAAGATCGCCACACTCCTCAATATAAGCATAACAGCAAGTTTATTATGTTTGTTAGTATAATCAGAATAGAAAAAATATTATGTCTCTCATTACAAGCAAAAAAAACATGCTGTTTCTCATCACAAACAGAAGAGGAAGTGCATAATGTTCGTCAGTATATCCAGAAGTGAAAGAATTCTAGTACACGGAAAAAGCGGACTATGATGTTTCTCACTACAAGCAGAAGAAGCAGAACACAATGTTCATCAGTACAAGCAGAAAAGGAATGGCATGATGTTACTCAGTTCAAGCAGAACAGAGAAAAAACATATTATTTAGTACAAGCAGAAGAGGAAGAACATCATGTTCGTCAGTACATGCGGAAGACAAAGCACATGATGTTTCTTAGTACAAGCAGGGAAAGCTGAATGTGATGTTCCTCACTACAATCAGAAGATGCAGAACACGATGTGCTTCACTACAAACAAAAAAGGAATAGCATGATGTTACTCAGAACAAGCAAAAGAGAAATAACATATTACTCAGTACAAGCAGAAGAGGAAGAACATGATGATCGTCAGTGCATGCGGAAGAGAAGGCACATGATGTTTCTTAGTACAAGCAGGGAAAGCAGAATGTGATGTTCCTCAATACAAGCAGAAGATCCACAACACAATGTTCCTCACTACAAGCAAAAAATAAATAGCATGATGTCACTCAGTGCAAGCAGAAGAGAAATAGCATATTACTCAGTACAAGCAGAAGAGGAAGAACATGATGATCGTCAGTGCATGCGGAAGAGAAAGCACATGATGTTTCTTAGTACAAGCAGGGAAAGCAGAATGTGATCCCCCTCATTACAGGCAAAAAAGAAATAGCATGATGTTACTCAGTTCAAGCAGAAGAGAAATAGCATATTACTCAGTACAAATAAAAGAGGAAGAAAATCATGTTCGTCAGTACATACGGAAGAGAAAGCACATGTTTCTCACTACAAGCAGAAGAGAAATAGCATATTACTCAGTACAAGCACACGAGGAAAAACATGATGATCGTCAGTGCCTGCGGAAGAGAATGCACATGATGTTTCTTAGTACAAGCAGGAAAAGCAGAATGTGATGTTCCTCAATACAAACAGAAGATGCAGAACACGATGTTTCTCACTACAGGCAAAAAATAAATGGCATGATGTTACTCAGTACAAGCAGAAGAGGAAGAACATACTGATCGTCAGTGCATGCAGAAGAGAAAGCACATGATGTTTCTTACTACAAGCAGGGAAAGCAGACTGTGATGTTGCTCAATACAAGCAGAAGATGCAGAACACGATGTTTCTCACTACAAGCAAAAAAGGAAATGGCATGATGTTACTCAGTACAAGCAGAAGAGAAATAGCATATTACTCAGTACAAATAAAAGAGGAAGAAAATAATGTTCGTCACTACATGCGGAACACAAAGCACATGTTGCTTAGTACAAGCAGGAAAAAATGTGATTGTTCTCACTACAATCAGAAGATGCAGAACACAATGTCTCTCACTACAAGCAAAGGCGAAATAGCATGATGTTACTTAGTACAAGCAGAAAAGAAATAAAATAGTAGTCAGTACAAGCAAAAGAGGAAGAACATGATGATCGTCAGTGCATGCGGAAGGGAAAGCACATTATGTTTCTTAGTACAAGCAGGGAAAGCAAAATGTGATCTTCCTCAATACAAGCAAAAAAGAAATAGCATGATGTTACTCAGTACAACCAGAAGAGAAATAGCATATTACTCAGTACAAATACAAGAGGAAGAAAATTATGTTCATCAGTACATGCGGAAGAGCAAGCACATGGTGTTTCTTAGTACAATCAGGAAAAGAAGAATGTGATGTTTCTCACTACAATCAGAAGATGCAGAACACAATGTCTCTCACTACAAGCAAAGACGGAACATCATGATGTTACTCAGTACAAGCAGAAGAGAAATAACATATTACTCAGTACAAGCAGAAGAAGAAGAACATGATGATCGTCAGTGCATGCGGAAGAGAAAGCACATGATGTTTCTTAGTACAAGCAGGAAAAGCAGAATGTGATGTTCCTCAATACAAACAGAAGATGCAGAACACGATGTTTCTCACTACAGGCAAAAAAGAAATGGCATGATGTTACTCAGTACAAGCAGAAGAGGAAGAACATACTGATCGTCAGTGCATGCAGAAGAGAAAGCACATGATGTTTCTTACTACAAGCAGGGAAAGCAGACTGTGATGTTGCTCAATACAAGCAGAAGATGCAGAACACGATGTTTCTTACTACAAGCAAAAAACGAAATAGCATGATGTTACTCAGTACAAGCAGAAGAGAAATAGCATATTACTCAGTACAAATAAAAGAGGAAGAAAATAATGTTCGTCAGTACATGCGGAACACAAAGCACATGTTGCTTAGTACAAGCAGGAAAAAATGTGATTGTTCTCACTACAATCAGAAGATGCAGAACACAATGTCTCTCACTACAAGCAAAGGCGAAATAGCATGATGTTACTTAGTACAAGCAGAAAAGAAATAAAATAGTAGTCAGTACAAGCAAAAGAGGAAGAACATGATGATCGTCAGTGCATGCGGAAGGGAAAGCACATTATGTTTCTTAGTACAAGCAGGGAAAGCAAAATGTGATCTTCCTCAATACAAGCAAAAAAGAAATAGCATGATGTTACTCAGTACAACCAGAAGAGAAATAGCATATTACTCAGTACAAATACAAGAGGAAGAAAATTATGTTCATCAGTACATGCGGAAGAGCAAGCACATGGTGTTTCTTAGTACAATCAGGAAAAGAAGAATGTGAT
Organism: Agriotes lineatus; assembly: GCA_940337035.1. NCBI lineage: Eukaryota > Metazoa > Arthropoda > Insecta > Coleoptera > Elateridae > Agriotes > Agriotes lineatus. The sequence continues at coordinate 44,270 of CALNHX010003522.1, read as the reverse complement.
GTTTCTCACTACAATCAGAAGATGCAGAACACAATGTCTCTCACTACAAGCAAAGACGGAACATCATGATGTTACTCAGTACAAGCAGAAGAGAAATAACATATTACTCAGTACAAGCAGAAGAAGAAGAACATGATGATCGTCAGTGCATGCGGAAGAGAAAGCACATGATGTTTCTTAGTACAAGCAGGAAAAGAACAATGTGCCGTTTCTCACTGCAAGCAGAAGAGACAGAACACGATGTTTCTCAGCAGTAGCAGAAAAGAAATATCATGATGGTGCTCAGTACAAACAGAAGAAAAATAACATGTTTCTCATTACAAACAGAGGTGTAAATACATGATGTTCTTCAGCACGTGCAGAAGAGAACGCGCATGATATTTCTTGGTGCAAGCAGGGAAAAAAGAATTTTATGTTTCTCACTACAGACAGTAGAGGAAGAACATGATGTTCCTTAGTACAATGACAAGACGAAGAGCATTATGTTCCTCAGTAGAAACAGAAGAGGACGAACATTATGTTCCTTAGTACAAGCAGCAGAAGATAGGGAAGATGGTGTTCCTCCTTACAAGAGCAACCTTGGAGCAGCTACCAATAAAATTAAGTTACCGTGATTATGTTTAACCAACTTAATACAGCCAAAGAATGTTGGAGCAGAAGAAGCAGTGCTATTCCATTGCTTTTCTTTTCTTAAACTTCTATCTTTACACTTTTCTTTGAAACGTATCGGTTAATGCAAAATGATGATCAACATTATCTACAATGTTCCTCAGAAAGTTCTACAGAAAACCTACCATTCTCTACATGCTTATATTAAATTTACTATTGCTATTGCATTCAACTTCATGTATATCACATATATCTTATATCGTTGAAACTTGTAAAAATGTAGAAACTTATTTTTTTCAAGGAGACACCTTTGGAGGTAATAGTGTAGTTTCACCTAAATGGAATATTTGATGATCACACTTTGTAGACCAATCGGTTACATCCTTTTCATGATGTAGCAGAGTCGGCAATGGCTCTTATCAGGCATTTTCGAAGTTATATGTCGTAAATGAAGATCTCATCTGTTTGAGATTGAAGTTAATCAAAACAGGGGTAAGGCAAATTACCTGCAAATGCGCACTAAATATAATTAACGCAATAGTTAGGCTATACTGTCAATAACTTTGATGTCTGCAGATTCCTGCTGCAGGTGATAAGTGCGATGCCTCCATAAAGCCTTATCAGCCGCCTTTGCAGGCAGGACGTGCCGCCTGATCTAGGATTAATTTCGCCAAGGGCGGCTTTCGTAAACCAGACGTCACGAGTATGTTGAAAAAGGTTTACGTAAACTGTTATTATAATATCTAATCCAGGATAGCGCAGTGGACAAGCTGTTAACCTGAATATTCGAGATAACAGCACAAAGCGACAGTAGTTTCGCCGTGGGGAATAATTTCGTACTAAAAACAGACCATAAAGGCTCTTCTGCTTCTGACGAGATAAATTGCGGGCATTACGTGCCTTTTGATGCCCTTTACATATGTTTTTATATCTTTAGTGCGCCCGCAAAGATTCGAAGCCGCTAACACTTTTGTTTGTTCCAGGTAAGGAGCATTGATCCGAAATTTCCACCGCTGGTGAGTGATTATCGCTGCCTTTGAGGCCGCTTTGTGCAAATCCGAGCCGTTGCGGTGTACTGAGATTTTCCTACAAATCCCAGGCCTACTACAATTTTACCCCAAAATTCCCACCATTTATCTTGCCCGCCGGATTTTTTGCTCGGCGAAACTTTTAGTTCTGAGTGCACAGAAAATTTCAGTTTTTTAAACTAAATCGCTCTGGGCGAGGTTATTACAGTCTGACGTAAACAAATACCCCCTGATTTTTTAACATTTTGCATTAAAATCGGGATTGACCTTAAACGCATATTTTCTTCGAACACCAGCACCATTTAAATTAGCGTCTGGGAAATAATGTTTATTTATTTTCAATTATTGCTTAACGAAAATTGCTTGCGAAAAATGTGTCTGGAAAAGTTTAAAGATTTTCGATGCTCGAATTTTCTAAAATTGAGCCTTAAATGTTATCATTTAATGGCTCACATTTACAAACTTACCCATTCCTTAGTCACGTCATTTCAGCAATTGATAAATCAAATTGGCAGTAACGATGTTACTATCAATGAAAGAATTGAGTGCATAATTAAGGCCAACAAGCCATAAACCTATAAAATTTAACGATTCACAATTACCTTTTAACCATTATGAATTAATTGTAATCGTTATGATGAAATTTGGAGCTACTTAAGATCAAATCGAATATGCTTTGTGGGTGTATCACGTGGTAGCCTATAAAGGACTGGAGAATTTGAGTTTGCTATACGCTCTCACAACGCGAATCCAAACGTATTTAACAGAAATTTCAGCCTCTGAAAGTGAAGCTAAAAAAAACTTCACACCTGAGGTTACGGACGACCTGCAGGTGGCTTTACTTCCAAAGTAGCTTGAAAATCCTGAATGAAACAAACAGCGGCAGTTATTTAATAATCCGTAACACCACATCTGCACCTGACTGCTAATGTTTTTCCGGATAAATTCGTTTTATGTCACTAAAAGAAGCTTCAAAATTAGTCTAGGAAGTAAAGCTTAGAACTCAAAAATTTCCAAAAGTGGAAATAAGAAATGTGCACTCGTAAAACTCTCAAAAAAGTAACGTCAATGCGAATCCCAAAAATTACACAAAAATGCATACGCAACGTAATATACAAGACGTGAAAGGTTTGCAAAACGGATATTGAAGAATACTTTGCAAAACCGCTACAACTATTATGAAAATAACGAATTCAAGTCTAGTAAATCCAAAGACTATTTAAAATTAAATTTTACTTTATGTAAAGACCATGACTGATAAAGCTCTGTATTTAAGAATTTACCGAGGGATGCTATGTATACTTAATGGTTTTAAATTGCTAGGTCATAAAGGTGTCAGTAGATATTAGTTAAATTTTACTGCCTTTTTACAAATACCAAATGTGAAATACATCGACGACAAAAATCTTATTTTTTAATTTACACTGTGAGTGGAAACTGAAACCAGCCTCAAGCTGCTTAAAATATACAGAAAATGTCAGTTCATAGTTCAAGTAAAACCCCTGTACGACATTGAAACTCTAACAATACGCATAAAAGCACCAGTAAGGCACTAAATACCCATTTTTTAAAATAGCAGCGCTGAAGCAGATGTAGGTTAAGTAAAACACAATTTAAATATAAGAAATTTCAAAAATAAATCGGCAAGATCGTTTTACATATCCCGTTTAATTAGAGATCTGAATAAATTGATTTTTTAATTAATTTTTTTAATTTAAAATAAAAAGGTGTTTTGCATTTCAAAATATTAATTTTGTTGGGAAGGTGAGCGAATAAGGTCCAGACCTACCTTGCACGAGAGTCAAGAAAAGCTATTAGCAGAAAACACAGTACAAGACACCAACATAATTAATAGTCAGAGAAACAATAATTACAACATAGAGAATATTGAATCAAGATCAAGTTATATCAATATCTATAAAACATACTATGTAGTTAGTACAAAAGTGTGTTTACAACAGTCGAACCTTGGCAGCAATAAGGATCCTCACGTCAATGCCAATTTTTTTTCTGATTTTTAAATTCGTTGCACGTGTCTATACCATCGGAGCCGTTTGATTTTAACGATTACCATGGCATGTCACTATCCATTTTTGTTCTAAATTCTTCACACAATTCAACCTCGTTACTCTGCATCGCCTTGCCCTATAATTCATCTCCATAGCTTTTATTTAGAATCACCGCCTTTTTGTATGACTCTGGCATTCCCTGAACATGTTCACACCATCTGAGCCGTTCGGTGTTAATGGTCTCCATGATATCCATGTCAGTATCCATTTGTGTTCTGTTATCTAAGTTCCACACACGATACATCCTCGTTACTCTGCAACACCTTATCCAATTGTTCATCTCGAGCTCTGAATTTAGACTCATCTCTGTTATGTACGACTCTCTTGAGCTGTTTGGCTTCAACGATTACCATGATATCCTTGCCAGTGCCCATTTTCCTTGTGGTACCTAAATTCGTCATCTGAACTGTCCTCCGCAACACTTTATGCAACAATTCATCTCCATATCCCTGAACGTTTTCATACCATCTATACCGTTTGGCATTAACATTCTCCATGAATGGATATCATGTGGATATCTTCTCATATTTAAATTATTCACGCGATCCATCCTCGTTATTTTGCAACGCCTTATCTAATAATCTATCCCCATAGCTCTGACTTTCTATTCATTTTTCTTACGTTTAACCCTGGCATTCGTTGAACCTGTTGACATCATCAGAGCCGTTCAGCGCCAACTGTCTCCATAATAGCCATGTCACTGTCTATTTGTAATATGAAATCTAAATTTCTCATCCAATCAATCATCGTTACTCCGCTATACCTTATCTATAGTTCACCTCCATAGCTATAATTTTATACTGATCCCTCCTGTCTTGGAATTCGCTGAACGTGTCCATACCACCTGAGCCGTTTGACTTCAGGGGTATCCATAATATCCATGCCAATGCCGATTTGTCTTCTGACATCTAAATTCCGCAACCGATCCATCCTCATTCAATTTTTATGCTTTAGACTATCATTTTTTGCTTCTTTGGTACATTATGCACGTGCATAGTGATATCTGCAATCGCCAACATAAGTAGCAAATTATGGAAGGGTCTATGAATGTGAGAAAATTTAACGCTGTCGTTTAAAGTTAAGTGGTTTACCTCAAGACGACCCTCTGTCACAACTCTTTTCAACGGCTAGTATCACCCATTCTCACTTTAATTATTTAAACCTGAAAATGAAATTTTGTTATGACGATTGTGATTTGAAGATTATTGAAAACGTCACATCCAATTGGTTGTAGCTTATTCACACTTCGCAAATTCAGCCCATTGAGAAGATAACTAACGACATATTCTGCTTCTCAACGATAATGTTCCAAGTTTCTGCAATCGCGAGCCCTATTTTATATTTTTTTATTAGTTGAATTGGCTACAGAACGATAAAGGTTGGCCCGTGTCACGCTTTGGGATTCCACGCCCAGTTATTCACGTCATTCTTAATTGATTTCGTAGTGACGCTCGACTGGAGAATACATGCCTTCTTTGGCAAATGCTTCCGTATGAAATATAGTGCAATCTTGTGTAATGATCGTAGCGCATATGTAAAGGAGAGCGATGGCTAGTGTTGCGCGGCATGCATTTTCTCATTTTTACCGGGCTCTTTAGTGCAGTTACGAGAACACACTTAAAGGGTTTAAACGTGTTACTGTGTGTGGCCTTCGGAAATCTTTGGCCCGTTGAAATTCCTTGTATTGATTCCAGGTTCAGTTATCATAGTTTCAGGTTTGGTTATGTTTTGAAATTACTCGAAAGGTAGCCTGGTGAACACAAGTTACCCTTGGTTAGGCCGAGTGCTCTTGTTTGAAGTGTTGTTGAAAGTCGTCGTTAAAAAAAACGCCTTGTGCGAATTATAAATCGATAGTTCAATTGTGCACAGTTGGAAGAGGATAGTTGCAAAGTCGTCGTACGACCTATCTCTCTCACTACTAATTTTTGAGGATCTGTAACCCGCAGCCCTTCAGGAGAAATCACTCCGACCGTGTCGAAGCCACAGTTTCATCGTTACGTCCCCTTCATCAGTTCCCGAGTGAACGGACTGACTCGTGCTTCCACAACCCAGTAATGGCGCCGTCAGGACCCGAATTAAGGTATTGTGACGTAGTTCGCTTATATTGGTGCAATAGTTAACATTATTGCGCCCAAATAAACAAACAGTGACGCTTTTCGAAAGGAATTTATATGATTACATAACCTGTTCTTAATTTTAGTTCCATTTCAGTAACGGGGAAATATCCTGATTGTCAAATTGTACTGATCTAACCTCACATTTATACACAGTCAGAGAGTGTTTAATCTTAAACAATGAGGTCTGCTATTACGTATCACCGCATTTCCTAGGTGATATACTCTGCTAAATCAAAACACACACAAAGGGCGCCACCGGAAAAATCACGGCATTTTATGGGAAAATATGCGTCTGATCATGATATTCTGCTTCGCAAAGCGATGCTTAGGCATTTATTGGGCCACCATCAACTGCCTCGACTATTTTGCCCCTTTATTATCAGCTAGCCTATCTTGCAAGCCTCTTAATGCCTCGCCAATGTGCTGCTCGTCATCTGATCGTTGCTCCCGGCTCCAATATCTGCTTTCGTGCCCACAGCTAGGGCTCTGCTGCGATGCACGATGGTTGCTGCCTATCCTGGGCGTCAAGGCCTCCGCTTATTATTTGGGCCACGAACAAATCACCGCGAAAAAGCACCCCAAAATCAGATACATAGCTCAACACTTTTTATGATCTGCAGAAGCGCTAGGAAATAATGCAAACCTCTACAGCCTATCAAGCAACACTGCACTAATGAGAAAATAGTTTCCTAATGGTATAAATTGGTATTTATTATATCTTTTACTTTGCTTTTTGTGGGAAGCTAAAAAACACACACCAGCTTGGCGTCTGGTCCCCATTTGCTTTTTCACTGTTATTCTTTTTTCAAAGCTTGCTGAGATTACAGTTTTATGTTTTTAGCCACTATCTTAATTACCAAATTCAAATGTTATTTGTTGACAGTTTTTAATTCAAAATTTTGACAGTTATGTATATTTTCACATAATATTTGCAATGCTTAATAATATTAATTCTTATCATAATTTTATGTTAGCTTAAATTAAATATAAATTAAAGTAAATATATATTAGATAGGTATATGAATGGCTTCTGTTCTTACCGTTCAGATTATGTTAATTATGCAAACGTGTATTCAAATACAATATAATTAGATTAACTCAATTTTTTACTTCCTTTTACTATAAAGGAAGTATTGGATTCACCTCAAAAATTCGAAATTGAGTTTTCAACAGATCTTCACGTTTTAGAGTCCCCTGATCCCAAAAAACTTTTTTTTTTTATTGGTCTGTCTGTGTGTCTGTCTGTGTGTCTGTGTGTCTGTCTGTGAACAGAATATCTCAAAAACGAAAAGAGGTATGGCGTTGAAACTTCATATATAAGTTTTGTGTACTATGTAGATGAGACAGCATGCTTTTGAAGAAAATCGCATAACCGGAAGTAGGTGTTTACTTTTGTGATTTTTCAGTTTTTTTCGATTTTTTCAAAAACCGCTCTAACGATTTTTTTAAACTTTACATTTTTACTACATTTTTAATGTGTATTGATGTGAAATAAATGATTTTCCAGTTGAATACTTCTAAAGTGGGTTTCTTTTGTTTTTTTTTCTATTTTTTTTATTAACTCCTATTTTAAATAAAACACCCGGTATATTATTACATTTTTGAATTCACCTTAAAATTCTAGAGAAAATTTGTCTCTTCAACTAACGCTCTGTTTTGTACCGTTTTTGTAGTATTTGTAATTTTTGAAAATTTTTGACAAATGGCTAAAAATTAAAAATGAATTTTTTTACTAATTATAAGAACACTGTAAAAGGAAGTTGTGTGAGTGTATCACACCAGATTTTTTCTTTTCTTTATGGGACGTCCAATTGTATGTTTTCTATTTTTAAAAAAGTCTGTGGCGCCCCCACCTTTTTGTTTTGTTAACTCACGTATTACCGAATCGAACCCTCCCTCCCGACGAATAGCTAGCCAACTTCCTGGTACAGGGAATGTTGTAGTGTAGTTAGGGTGAATTTTGCTTGTGTATCATTAAGTTGCCTTTTTGACTTTACCGATTAAAGCCCTTAACAATATTAAGCTTTAATGAATGTAAACAGGTTACATCGAATACACAGTACGAATCATCCATAATATCTCAATGTTTCTTAATAAGTAGAACATTATTTTAATCTAAATATTTCCAAACTATCTTGGCAGTTCTTCCATTCCTGGTCGGCTTCACTGCAATATCATCTGGTTCCTCCTCTTCTCAGAGGTCATACTGATAGGTCACTGCCGTCATTCTCTTGTATTGATTGTATTAAGGGTACTTAATCCACGGTTGTGGTGGCACTGTTACTATGATCTTCTCCGTCTTGTCTTACTTCCTGTCGAAGATGTTCTCTTTTGTATGTTTTTCCTTATATCTTTACTTCATACAGTCTAGCATTAATTGGACTTTGCATTGCTCTCCTGTCTTTATTGGTTTTACATAATATTTCATTCCCGACTTCTAGATTTGATAGCTGCTTAGTACTTCTATGGTAGCAATACTTTCTGTTCAGGAGTGTTGATTTTCTCGCTTACATTTTCTTCTAGTTCCGGTTTTAGTAGCTGTTTTGACGTTGATATTGTGTTTCTGGTTCTTCGGTTCATCAAGATTTACATTGGGCTTGAATTCATTAGTGCTTTAAGTATCTGCTCTTTATTTGTACGTTCCTTTACATTTTTCTTGCATATTTTATCCGTTGCCTCAATTCTCCCATTAGTTTAGCTCTAGTAGGTACGTGGAAATGTTAACACTATTTTACAGTGTTAGCCATTGGCTACCTACGATTTCTTGATGGTTAATCGCTCTGTGGAATATCTTTGCTTTGAACTTGTTCTATATGACGATCTTATCTTCCGTTAGGATTCTTTATTGTATTTGTCGCTTTTGTATTGAGCTGAAGTGATTATTTTTATTTCTGTCATTTTCCCTCGTACAATACTGCTTCTCTCAGCCGATGTACAAACGAGCCCATAAATTCTTGAACATCCTCTTTTGCTGAGTTAAATATTTATTTCCTGTAGATTGCATTGGGAGTTGGTGCGCTTATCCAAAATTTTTATTGTATCTAGTACTTCTGCACTGCTCAGGGGTGAATTTGTATAAATGTTATACCCTCCATTCCGTAGTAAAGTAAACATCGCCACTTGTACACGATTTGGTTTATTGGTCAGTTCCATATGACAATCTAAACTACTTTAAGATTTCTGAGATTTTTGTCGGTAATTTTGCGTCTTGGCAATTTTGAGCTCTTGGGAATTCGATATAGCTGCCGCTCCCCGGAATTCGATGTAGCTTCTGTTAAATGCAGTAAAACCTGAAATAGTTCTTATGCTTTGCAATTGCAATCTGATTCGTACGGATCTGGTCTCTCACTCACTGTCGCAACTTCTCTGTTTCGAATAATTCTTTTAGTGGGCCTATCCAGTTGTGTCACAAGAAAACTTCATCGCTGCCACCCTATTGGAATGATATCCTAAGCTTTTCCATATGTGGACTGCGAATGTAGGAAAACCAGTGTTTTTTTCAATTTCAGCTGTTTTTCCTTGAATATTGAAGGGATTATGAGCTTACCATTGTCTTACGTTTCTAAATATTTGCGGATCTGTAATCCTGCTTTATTTATAAATCTTCCTTCTCTCCGTGGATTTAAGTCAGAAGACAGAAATTTTTATAAATATTATACAAGAAAACACTGTCTTTTTTTAAACGTTCTTAGTCTCTGGAAAAGTTTAGTTGGGAATTTACTGCAATATATCCCTCATAGGGAACACCTAAAGAGGTGAGTCTCCATTGAAGCAATCAAAGTATTGTAACAGATCGCTTAGTCGCATGGCGCTGTATTAATATTCAACATTATTAAAATTTAAATCTGAATCTGTATGTATTCATATCCTAGCCAACTGAATAATTCAAATCCTTGCATCTTCGTCCACGAAACTAACTTTCGTTATTTTAGGCAGTCTCTGAAAAGCCCATTTTAATCTCTTATTGGCGGCACTGGAATCGTTCAGTAATGAAGCAGGCTACATGTAGATGGCAGCACGCGTGCAAACCACTTCCATCGCCAAGAAATTAAAGATTCCTATTTATCGTGTGGCTTTGCATTAATTCGCCTCACTTTGGGCTATTATCAGCGCCGAGCCCTCCTCCGCCTAGAGTCCGAGCGATTTGTTCCGGCTTCCATTTCAATCACCTAATTTGATTTTTATGAACTTCCGAGCGTGTTTTCGGCTTTTGCTGAATCACGCCCGCGGTATTGTGTTTCACCAGGAAATACATTTGTTGGAATTAGAAGTGGCGATGGGCGGTGTCTTAAATTGCGATCGTTATGCCCCTAATTGGCTATTAAAGGCTGAATTGCGATTTTAAAAATTTAATTTGTGCCTCCTTTCCTTCTTTCAATCTCTTCCAGCGCCACAATCGAAAACCGTTTTGATACCAGCGTGGTGCTTGAGCGCCAGACAATGGTAAATGATTAAAATTACCATTGCAGCTTCAAGGTGGGATAAATGGCACCGGAAAATAGTTTAGTAGCGTAGATCGTGAGGTCTTGAAATAACTAATAACCCACTTTCTAGTAACTGCGAATAAAAACTAAACTTACAAATCCTAAGATATTCAGACATAACCAAATTACAATAATAAATTCTGAGTATCTAATGCAATTTTAAAAACAATAATTGAAAATTAAAGAGACGGTTATTTTCCTGAATAATATTTATGGAAAATTCGGGCAAACGCAGATTACATTCCGTGGATAGAATTTAAATACCAGCACAAAATAAAAAGCAGCCTCAAACAAATATCTCATTTTGTCCAACTTTTATCTTCTTAGCGTTGCTTCAATGTATACTGGTATTAGTACACCGATATACACTCACTGGCATCTTTTTTTCAGAATATTTTATTGAAAAATGCCGTTTAATGCTTGTCTGTAAGACAAAAGAAAGCAGCTTGGGAAACAAAACTTTCTAACTAATCTCCTCCATATTCTACACTGTTTTTCTGAAATTTTTAATAAATATGGAGTATCATAGCAAAACTAAACGATACTGGTGTAATTAATTTCGTTTGCCTCAATTACTTGCATGTTCTCCTTGTATCACGACTTGGAGAGGTCGCAGCATACTGTTAATAAGACTCCCGAAGAAATCCTGCTGTAGATTGTTCCATTCTGCTTGTCCCTCTCGATAATCGCACATTCAGCGTAGCGTTCGCTAGTTCTTCTCCACACTCTCTCTAACGACCATCAACACCCTTTGAAAATAACCGTGACTCGTCTGTAAACAGAGCTTTTCCTCACTCCTCTATTCTTCAGTTTACATACTGATGAGCGAAAGCTAATCGAGCTGTCCGATGCCGTCTGGACAGAATGGGGGGCATTGCAGGGAGTCTAGTATGAAGGTTTGTTTCTGCTAACCTTCTCCCGACCGTTCTCTCACTAATTCTTACGCCTCTTGTGGTCTCAAATAGAGATGAGTACGTGAGTGAGCATTTTCTCAAGCCACGCACGTTTCACGCTTGCTTTTAACACTCATGTGCACGCACACTCACGCTCATGTTCACGGCGTGACCTTCGACTCACGACGTGACCCACAGCTTTTATTTGAAAGTTCAAATTCAGATAGAACAGAATGTTCAAATTTAAAACCAATAAAGGACCTGATTGACTGCAGACACAACATTCACAACACAACACAGGTGCAGAGCTCCGTCGCTGCAGGCTGCCACACAGCAGTACAACGATATCCCGTTCCTGCGGTAGATATTTCACATTGGTGGGCAACGGGGGAGCGAGGTACCCTGCAGTCTTTTATTCGTTACTAAATATTTAAATTGAAATTAACGTGAAACTTGAATTTGAGCCCTATTTTTATTTGTTCTGGGACTACTCTTGGTTTTCTTGTAATCACCATAAATGTCGCTTTCCTTTATTTATCTTCTTTGAAACTCTGCCTGTGTTTTTGCTGATAAAGCTATATCATCAACATACGCTACATATTGCTATCCTACGGTTTGTGTTAAACCAACTTTTTAAATATTAAGCTGTAAAGGATTGTGTATAAAAAGCCGCGTTTACTTGTATCGTATTGACAGACACTTTCATTGTAATATTTACTAAGTTAATTCGTTTCACTGCCATTTTAGTTGATGTATCGCTTGTTAGTAAAGAACTGAGTGAATATGTTCGTGTTACATTAAATACTTGTAGCTTGCACTCCTATAAAAGCTTGCCCTATCACCCACCAGTTCTTACGGAAATCACACTGATATTCTGCAACTGCATATTCGACATAGGTACCCTTCTAATTACTTTACTAATTAAAGCTGCGAGTATTTTATACACAATGTCGAACAACTGTCACTTCTTGTATTGCACGTACGCCTGTTGTACTATTTTTCTCCACACCTTCCTGTTCGTTGCTTTTTTTTTGTACTTACTACCGCTGTACCATTTTTCCAGCAACTTTGTGAAACGGTTCTTGTAGCTGTGTAGTAGGAAAGGTATTTATTATTGTTAAAGCACTACCTTGTTGTTTCTAACGGCCTGGGAAACTTCAACAAGGAAAATTTACGTACTCTATGTTCCTAGTCGACCTAACTTGCCTTCAGGTGCTTGAAATCGTATATTCGCAACGCGTGTTGCATTTTACTACGCAAGAAATCAAACCGTAAGTACTCTAATACTGATTAAATACATATAATATGGTTACAGTTCAGTTCGGGCCAGCTGAAACCCGGATTTTATCATACTACAATTAAACGGTTTTCCCAAAGCGACGCCACTATAAGGAAAAATATGGTTGATTGGCTGGCTGCAACGTCAAGGTTCCAAATAGCGATTAGTACACCCAGACGGGAATGAGTTCGAAAATTGTAAGCCCGTGAGGTAGGCGGTTCTTAAAATATCTAGAATATTCAAAATGTATGAAGCAAACATATTATATACACAATGGAGATAACATAAATACGTATTACACCATAATGCGCATGTACTTAGCTGTTATGCAATAATAAAGCGAAAGGCCGAGGATACAGGCTAATGCTCGAAAGGTACATCCTACGGCAGTGGGCCAAAAAGTTGATCAGGATACACTGGAACCCTTGGTTTGAAAATTAAATTATTCGATACTTTAAACGATACGTGATTAAAACTTCAAATAATTTATATCTAGAAGCGTCTGATATCCGACAGAAACCGTAATTTGCTTCGATAGTCAAAAAAGCTTCCAAAGGGCAATTTCTCTCCTCACTCCTGTCGGGCACAATCACTAAACGCCTGTTCTTTGATCCATTACTCGCGTAAGCCGTGAGGAAAGAAAGTTAAATGTCTTCCCTCATTTTTTTTCATAATTTCCTGTAATTTAATTTTTTATGGCTCTTCTAGTTTTTTACGTTTGTCTTTATCTCTATCATCTATATCATATTGGTTCTTGTACGGATCTCTTCTTTATCTGATCTGCGAATACCCCAGCTTCTTTGCCTATTTCGTCAGTTAAAACGCTCGAAATACCACTTCCAGCACTTTGCTTCTTAATTTTCTACATGTCTTTAGTTATTGTCATCACAAAATAAATGGGTTTTTTACGTGTTGCCTTCATATCTTACTAAAAGTTTTTCCTAATTTGTATAAGGGTTGTCTTTGATAACCTTGTTTTGTCTGTTGTTCGTTTTTTGAAGTTGTAACTCAGCGTCTCGTAACCCTACGCTTGGGCGCCAAATTATAAGACGACGACTTTTGAGGGCTTATTTATGCCTCTATGAGTTTTATAAATTTTGCCCTATTTTATTACCAGTTGCCTGAGTAGCAATCTCTTTTGTTTGCTTACCTCATTTCGTAGCTAGAGAAAAAGGCCTTGTTGCAATGAACTCAAGGGTGGCCCTGAACTCGGGCGAGTGGTAAATATTATAGCTTTAAATGGATCTATATAGCCCCGGGCTTCAATGACTGCTCGTGAATAACAGAATGATGGTTAAATTCCAGTTGTATAGTAGCTGAATGTGTCTCTGCTAGGTATTTCTATCGATACTTTTAGTATTTTGTCGCTTGAGGACGTATGAGGATGTTTTTTAGGATTACTCAACCTCTGGGTCGCTAACCAAAAAGAGAGGTCATAATTCTCCGTGAGGTGAGCAAGCCACTATTACGATATTTTTTGTAGTAATGTTTACCACTAACTATCACTGAGTCACACCCTGCATGCTAAAAGCGCCCAGCGTGCATCTGTGTTACCTACAGATCCACTAGCGTTTCTATCCGGTCTCACGAGGTATGCGCGAAGAAATCAGCTCCCACACTACAAATCTATCTTATAATAAAATTTTGCTGCAAGCAGACTCAGGCGAGCAAGTCAAGTTCCCATTACAGAATGCGCTATTTGGTCAGACCAACTGGCGGTGCGCACCCTTAACGGAATTCTAAAAGTCAATTATTTCGGGCTTTTTTCTCTTTATTAATTGCATTTGTAGGCTTGAAGAATGCATTGACGACGATTTGAAGCAATCTATACTCCACTTGCTTCTAAAACCAAGTAGATGTTGATGTAGTGCTTTCGAGGAGTGTAACTGCCGGTACAATTTTTTATGATACATCGTTTTCACTTCGTGTCTTCTTATCCTTTGTTGTGCTATCTTCCATGTAGTACGGATTACTTCTTGTAGCCAGACTCCAACATACAACTTCTAATTTTTTAATCATTGCTTCGCCTTTATATCTAACTAACTCCCCTGTAATACAAGTTGTCAGGGCTCTCCTCATTCTTCATCTTTGTTTCCATTTCTATGATTTTCTATCGTGTTGATTCTTCTGCGTATCTCTTTGCTATTTATAATTACCTATTACCCCATTTGTAATCACCTCGAAATACCGCCTCCACAGCTTTGTATTTCTCTTTGATCTCCTACCAGGTTTATCTGATTGGTAAATGTAACTTAATTGCAATCAATTTTAGTTAAACAAAAGAGTCTTTCCAATATCTATGTGGAAATCTAATAAAGAAAATAATGAGCTCAGAAACGGAGTTGGGAGAGGGACCATAGGCAAAAGCATTGGAAGTAACGAACATTTTGGGCTGCAGGTTCTATGACTTGCCATGATTCACCCCGCAGAACCATCGAAAGTAGTCGAGATACGACGTGTTTCCTAGAACGCACGGAAGGTTTTGATTAATTAAGAGCGCTCGGTATCGTTTAGGCGAAACATAAAGCCTTAGTTGCAATGAACATACTGAAAAGCTATTAAATAGAATGGACAGCGGATTTCACTTGTACGACAACGCCTTATCGAATAATCGCAATTCTAGAAAAGATACAGCTTAACGTACTCCAAAGAAGGCGCATACTTGAATAAGTCGCTTTCCTCCAAGCGCCAAATAATGCGCGTAAGAGATACATATACAAATACTAATTGCATCTAATTAAAATATATTGTAGGCTAAACGTAATTCAACAATTTCTCGGTGGAAGCGAAAAACGCAAGGTACGCACGACGTGCAGTAAAATATCTCTGACCTGCACACATTCGCTGAACACGTACGTCGAAGCTCTCACATACTTGCTAGATATGGGAGTTGTAGACGGGCCAGGATGATCCCATACTATCCTCAGCCTGCGATGTGCAGTTGCACAGACGGGAGGTATCAAGAACATCTCAATCAGCATTGCAGAACCCTTAGACAATGATCAAAGATTACCTGAAGAACACCCAGAGTTACTTGAAGGCCTAAAATACATACAGCAGAGCGCCAAATCACGTGAAAGTAAGGCGATAAATGATTCCGCACTTGACAATTTATTCGGCCAAAAGGTAAGTTGATTTTCTCAAATCCTGAATCAATTAGATATCTCACATCTGTAGCCGATTTCCGACGATTTTTGAGGATGCATCAGAAGTAAATTGAAGACTGAATTTCTAAAATGGTAACATGAAGTATTCTATAATATTCTAGTATTCTGTAGTTACATACTAGATATTTTCAAAAAGAAGAAAATTACCAACCGTAAATCAAAAATTCTCAATGATCCAGATATTCACTAATATAAATTAAAACAAAAGCGTAGGCAACCCAACATGCGCTCTGATGAAAACAAGGAAAGATGTTTCAGGACGGTTATAACCTATATTCCCCATAATTTTAGCTAGAGTCAAATAACAATGTCTTTAAGTATTTATATGTATTAGCTACAAACTTCTAGCCTTAACTACAGTTATTTGATCAATGATCACATTTTTTTTCATGAACACGTAACTAACCTCCTGGTTTTATGCGTGCTTTCTAGGAAATTTTAGATCTTGCTCCTGTAGTCCGGAAGCAATAGAAGTATTTATAGTTATAAAATAACATATAAATCTTGATAATTGCATGCACAGTTACATAAGTCCTGATAATAAATTATATGATGCAGTATAGTTGCGTGCTTATTTCTGCTTAATTAATTTATTTAATGTCCTGCTTTAATTAATTTTGTCATAGTTCGTACCTGTTTTACATTCGGCAAGAGCACCAGTTAAATTAGATTGCTCAACTACGAACTAAAAATTCCGTTAGGTAGGTACGTTCCAGCAGGCCCTTCAAGTTATTCCTTGGTTGATTCTCAATAAATTACCAGAAATAAACCTCCCCCGCCATATGTAACGACCTCCGCAGCCCATTGATGATTTAAGGGCTCGACAAAAGAACGCCTGCATGCCTATGCACCTGCTGGCCCATCCATAATTTTAATAAGCATCGGACGGTAAAGAAGGCCCTAATAACACGAATCGGTGCTAAGGGGAAGCACCTGTCGTTAAAAAACACGGATCCGATAAGGGCTGGTCTTGTTTTGTGCCCTTTTTTGTGGCGTCCCCGGAGACGGGATCTGTTTTGGAAGTATTAAATAAAAATTCCGAGGCTAAATTGGAGATTAGGTCCGTGTTTGCATTTGCTGGCGCGCCACAGCTTGCGGCCATGGGCGGCGATGGCGGGGTGGCGTGGGAATTAAACCATAATTATGCAGCAGGTTGCCGCTTGTTATTATAACGGACTGTGTGGCTATTCTGTAGGTGCAGAGAATTTCATAACTTGCTATAATGGCAATTTTTTGTACTTTTAATAATTTTATTTTATCCTATTATGTTATTATGACAATAACTCCTTCGCAACGAGTTGCGTTAAGATGCATTTAACAACACTAGTGTTGTTAAGAAAAATAACATAACGATACTTTATTAGCATTAATCACATGTTGACAGCACTGTAATGTATTGTCAGTCTATGTCAAATTCGATGTTAGTAGGTTAGGCTTTGTTTGTTATTTGACACAAACTGACGCAAAAGTTAACCTGAAAATCTCAAATTTAACATAACCTGACAGTGCTACCACCAATACAGTATTGAGTTTTTATTTTACTAGTGATACCACCACTCGCTGTTGTGTCATTAATAACCATTTTTCCTATTTTTTCAAGATTAGTATTTTAGGATAAAATAAACCGTGTTACGATATACGTAACGTTATTCGCCTTCTACATTACTCGAGAATTTTAAAGAACTCGCTCCTAACGTCGCTCGTTCATTCAAACTATTCTCTTGTAATGTAAAAACCTTGATAACGTTACTTGTATCGTAAATTACTATTACGCCTGTAAGGAAATACTCAACAGAGTGTGTTAATCGGAAGTTATAATCGATTATCAACGAAAGGGATTTTCTATCAGAATACACTAAAGCATAAAAACTATTTAACTAAAAGTACATTTAAATTCCTATTAAGAGGAAAATCTGAGCTGATTGCTAGGGGAAGCTGGAAAATTTATAATCGAAATTTTGTCGCTTAAAACCTTGTTCTTTCCACAAAACCCTCACTCTTGATTGGTTCCATTTCTGGTAAATTGATAACCGATATAGCATAATATTTGAGATACGAATATAGACAAAATATTTGAAATTGGAGAACATTTAAATATCACTGTGATATCACTATGTCTATCCTGCAAAGATAAAAATAAAACATCAAAACAGTGTTCAAACATGCGAGCAAGATCTTACAGGTCCTTCCTCCAGCCAAGGATAAATCACACACCAAGTCCTCAAAAGGTGTTCATAAAGTCTTCTGCTGCTGTACAACTGTGAAAAATGGCGTTCAGTAAAAACTGGGATCTCTGAACAACAGCGTTGTCTCAAGTCGGGTCTTGTATCATCATCATCTATCGCCGAACACTCTTCATTCTTCTTTAACAGAAAGATTAGCGAAACCATTGAGATTTACAAACATCCCAAATAATCTCTTCATGTTTTCATACGAAAAGCGGTCGTTTCTAATTGAAGGTTAGGTACTTAAAACGATGGTCGCATACTTTATTTGTAATATAACTGAACTATCAACTTTAATATATCTTACCTAACCATCTTCGTAACGTCAATGTTAATAGATTCGGAAGATAGTTTGACCCGTCCATTAAAGCTTATATGTAGTAGTTTTAATTAATTTACTGCTATTACAATTGTTACGGTCTTGAACTGACTTTACGACACCGCACCGGCTCATACATAAACGAAACGGTCGGCGCGTGCCGTAATGGACGAAATCGGAACGAAATTTCTCCTAGGCCGCTACCCAGCCGCAACAAGATAGGCCGGCTAGACTTTCAGTGGAGTTGGGCGGGTTCTTAACGAGATTATCTAAGGGTAACGGCCAGCGGGACGGTAAATAACGGTAAAATAAAGAGGGCGCCACCAAGCCTACCTTAACCCGAATAACCGCGCCTGGGCGGTTAGACGGGGGCGAAATATTCAAGGCACTCCGTCGATAGGGGTACTCGCGAATTATAAACTCACACAACGATTTCGTGATGGCAAAAATACTTAGATCATGAAGTGGGGCTTTTTCAGCCACGGCAATGTCACCACCAAGCTTACCTGCACGCTCTGATCTCACTGGCCCCACTGTACATTTATCTCCTCAATGATGGGCGCACGCTGAAACAGAACATGCACAAAGCGACCAAGAATAAAGCGTCTCTTAATTAGATAAGCGTCTATTATTCCATTCTTACATTGGGGCAGCAAAGCGTGCCGCAAACATTGCGTTAATTCTTATAAATAAGCATCAGCTGATGGGCGCACTACTGTTACTAAACAACACCCATAACTGTACAAAATCAAAAGCAGTTTGACATATGAGTCCCACAAAGGGAACGTTTGTTCATAAAAATACTCACATGATAATTTGGGCAAACACAGCAAAGCCCAAGTGAGGGAAGTGATTAAATCAAAAATGAGCGAGCGACACCACTTCGCGACAACAATTTAAGATGCGAAGGGTACGTTTTTAACGGTGCACAAGATTTCACATCAAGTTCGCGCACATGCAATTTTACCGCGACCAAACTGGCGTTGCCGCCTTACAGCACGTATGCCAAGAGTTCAGCAATTATTCACATAATTAAGCGCACAGCTCGCGCACGAGAAGTTAGTATGATTCAATGGTTACAAATACCTTAATTTTATTGGTGACGGCCCAAGAGATCGGCATGCGGTCCAGCTGGCGGGAAACAGGTTGCCTGTGGCAATTCATTCGCCGCTAAAACGGCCGACGTGTGAATGGTCTGGATGCGCCCAAAATGGCGACAAAGGCTGGCGCTTCAACAAACGCCGCTACGACGGCCAAACTAGCCCAAGTGATGTCCTACCTCAACGGAATCCTCGCACAACGAGCTAAAGGGAACACTCCCTTACGTGACGACGTAGAACCGGGCCTGGAATTCCATCACACCTACGCCTTGGCGTAATAAGATCCCCGCAAGAAGCGTTCGGACACCCGCAGTGGCGTGAGCCAAAACGGCGTTACCACGTAACTCTCGACAGCCAATGGCGATGCGCCCAATAAAACAAATAAGTTCCGGTGACAAAGACAGCGCGAGGCCTCGCAGTCGCACCAACAGCGCAATTTCTAGAAGGTTCGGAAATCTTGCGAGCGTTAACACCCGGCTGTCAAAGTACCAACAAAGGGGTGCCCCGGATGACGAGAAATACTGCGCTTGAGGCCAAATATGTGCAAAATCACTATTATGGAATTAGGCGATGAAGCCAAATAAGTAACTAAAAGGGTTTAACATACGGGCACGCTGCCCTAAAGCCTAGGTGGCTAATTAAAATACAAAATGACCTGACACAATGTTACTCCAGTATAAAACGTTGCGGGTTACTATGTCATGAGCCATTTCCAATCTTACAAAGAATATATAAATTTATTGATTCTACTATACTCATTTTGCTTCTCAATCATTTCTCCTTTTTTGAAACTCGCAGGACTGTTATCTAAATTATAAAAATGCGTATACAATTTGGTGATCTGACATATATTAATAAATAATTATTTCTCGATAATCACATAGGCAACCCCAACCATCCAGAACAGGTGGGGGTATAGGAGTCCATTATATTAATGTAATCTATAACATGGTGGTCGATAGATACCGTACTACCAATGATGATAAGGTGCTGCGCGGAATGTTCTCCTATGGTTCATATTGCTATATTAGAATACTTGTAGATATCTAATTACATTAAAGCGCTCACAGAAGTTTCAAGTAGTAATATCCTTTAAAATCCAATATTGTTTTTTTTTCTATGCGAAGAATCGGTTCTCTCTTTATATGATAGAACTGACAGATCAAGCCACATATCAACAGGTCCGTGACTAATTTTAGTAATTTAACAGCCACTGTTCACATAATTCTCATAGGTCCTAGACGCTATAAAGTAGCCTCATTGAATCCTTCAGAAAACCAGAAGAAAGATCCCCTAGGAAAATATCAGACAGTTTCTTCCTATAAAATGGCATTGAGGTATGGCCTTCTTACCGTTAAGAATGGTATTTTCAGTTTCGTAGTTGATTTAAACTTTGAAAATGTCTTGCTGTGAGTAAATATGCCTAAAGATATTCTTTTTGTGATTCAACACCTCATTTGATAAATATTGGAGTGCAAGGGGGACATTCTCGTGTATTCAGTGCAAGACAAAGAACGATGTAGGCGATGAAAAGCCATAAAACAGAATAACAAAAGACATGCTTGCACAAGCTCTTTGAAATGTAACCTAAAGAGGAAAATATATTCCGGAAAATCTGGAAAAAGGGATGAAGAAGTACCTTGTGAGCATTGTGGTCCCCAATGTTTGCTTTCTGGTTTCCAATTTACATTGTTCTACGATTGATTTTTTCCAACAACCATTTTATTTTATTGTTCATGGTTTTGATGACTCCATGCTTCACCAGTCCTAGGAAAGATGTCATAAGAAAACTATTCCCAATTTTTCCCTAATTCATCGTGGAAATGTAACTAAAGAGAAGATGAATGTTGCAAAGCTTTGCAGAAAATTAACGTAATCCACTTACCATCAGAAATGATAGTACTAGCTTGGTAGTTTGATAGCATATATGTCACCCTTTCACGCAACAATGGTACTTGTTTCATTGCAGTAGTACAAAGATGTGGCAAATATAGATAGTGGATATTACGTCGTACGCGTCTAATATAAAAATTATCATTCGAAGTCATATGCTCTCCCAACAACGATATTTTTATGTCCTGGGTCAAGAGACCGTTAGCAGGGATTTCAAATTTGGACAAGAACTACAGTGGATTTTCTCTTGCAAGTCGTAGTAGACGTTAGAAAAACTAAAAAATATCGAAAAGTCTACTTTCACAAGTCTCTTTCAAATGGAGAAAGAATATGTTGGAAGGTGTTTCCAGACTACTGTCTTTGAAGTAGATTTCTTTGAACGACTAAAAGTTGATTCTATTTCATGGTTTTGTGGTTCATCGTAGATGTTTAAAAATAATTTTTTATCAGTCAACACTTTGTCAGTCCTACGATCGATGTTATAATGAATAAGAAAATATTGCAAACCTTTGAAAAATGAAGTGCTTGTAATCCACTTACCCTCAGATATGATACATGATTATAATTTGCCAGGATAAATTTTATCCAAGGAATAGTGGCACTTGGTTCATTGCAGATGTTCAAGAATGTGCAATATCATAATGAACGGTTTCCACTGTTCTTCTTCGAAAATACAAGCAAAGGGAGGGACATATTCCACTTATCCTATAAATTTTAGCCAGTAAACAGTAGTAGATTCCATTCTTTCGTTGCCTGGTTCATCGCAAATGTCCGAGAATGTATCCAGGATATTCTTTATGATTCAACGCACAAGTCAAATAGATAAAAGAAATATTTTATTAAAACTAAAAAAGAAAGTCAACACATCGTGCTATGCTACGAAAGATGGTCTTTGTTTCATTGCACATGTGCAAAAATGTATGATTCAACGCCTTTTAGTACTTAAAAGCGATGTCATATACGAAAATAGAAGCCAAATAAAAGAAGAATGTTGCGAGACTTTGAAGAAGAAGGTAAACGTATACCACCTACCGTATAAATTTCATTCAGTGCATAGTGCTAGACTGTCTTTTATCATTAAATGATTCACTACAAATATGCAAGAGGGTAATCAAACTGGTTTTGTGATTCAAGACACAAGCCGCATAAAAGAAGAATTTTGCTAAATATTGGGAAAAAAGTGAATGCAGCGTCCCATCCTACGATCAATGGTACTTGGTTCATTGAAAATGATCAAAGCTGTATCATTTAACGCTTTGTGTGATACTTCAAAGCGATGTTTTAAGGAACGGTTCCCACCGTCGCGAAAGTTTGAAGAAAAAGGTAAACGAATCGCACCTTCCTGTCACAAATGGTCTTTGGTTCATTGCAGATGTTCCAAGAGGTATGATTCAATGCCTTGTCGTACTTAAGAGGGACGTCATGTCCACTGACCTGCAGTTCCAAATACAAGCCAAAGAGAAGACTACTGTCGCGAGACTTTGAAAAGAGAGGTGAACGTATCCCACTTACTGTGTAAATCTCATTCAGTGAATAATGCTAGAGTCGATTGCTTCGTTACTTGGTTTATTGCAACTATCCAAGAACGTGTCCTGGATATTTTATGATTCAATGCATAAGTCAAATAGATGAAGCATTTTAATAAAACTGACCAAAAAGCTCAACGTATTCTACCATCCTACGAATATTGGTAGTTCGTTTATTGCAGATATTGAAAAATATAAGATTCAACGTCTTGTTGTACTTAAAAATGATGTTATAAAGAACGATCACCACTTATCTTCTGTTCAGACCAAAAATACAAGTCAAAGGGAAAAGCCCTGTCTCGAAATTTTGAAGAAAAAGGTGAACGCATCCCATCCACCGTATATACGAGGAATGTTCAAATATAAATTATAGTTTAATATTTACTTAAAAACAAACACAAGGACTCTAATGTATATCATTTACATTTTCTACTCAGTCTTCCTCTTTTTTAATAAACTGGTGCCATTTTTCCGGAAGTTTTTGTATTCCACCAGAAAAAAATTCTTGTGGCTGCTATCACACCCAATCCCGAACAATTTCGATGACTTCTTCATTACAACGAGATATTTTTCTCCTGGAAACTCCTTCAAGGGCACATACAAATAAAACACTGATGCAAGGTCCGAAATATATGGTAAATGGGGCATTTCAGTTTTTGAATCGTAGTCAGTGTGTGAATAGCAGAATGGGGTCGAGCATTATCCTGTAAGAGACATTCGAAAAGGGGAGAAATGCTGCTGAAAACTGGAAAAAAAATGTGAACGCATCATCCCATGGCCTGCTCATAATGCTCATTGCAGATGCGCAAATATGTATGATTCAATGCCTTGTCATACTTTAAAATGATGCCATAAGGAACACTTACCGCTGATCATAGATTTACTACGGAAGGTTAAGCCAAAGAGAAGAATCCTGTCGCGAGACCGTGAAGAAAGGGGTGAAGGCATCCCACCTACCGTATAAAATTGACCCAGCGAATAAAACTAGATATCATTCTAACGTTATATAGTTCAATGCAAATGTTCAAGAATGTACTCAGGGCATTTCATTACAATTCAACGCACAAACCGAATAGAAGAGGAATGCTGCTGAAAACTGGAAAAAAGGTGAACGCATCTTACCACCGCAAGAACAATGGTACTAGTTCGTCGCAGATGCGCAATTATTTATGATTCAACTCCTTGCCGTATTTTAGAACGATGGCACAAGGAACGGTTAGCACTCTTCTTCTGTTCAGTCCAAGAATACAAACCAAAGAGTAGGGTAATATTGAGAAACTTTGAAAAAGAGGTGAACTCCCACTCCAACTACCATACAAATGTCATTCGGTGAATAGTGTTAGATTCCATTCTATTGTTATATGATTTGTCACATATGTCCCGGAAAGTGCTATTTTTTGTAATTCAATGAATCCATTTTAATATATCTGGAAAAAATTACCATCGTACCAACAATGGTACTTGGTTCCTTTCAGATATCCAAAGATGTCTGATTCAACGTGTTGTTCTACTTGAGAACGATGTCGTAAAGAATTGTTTCCACTGATTTTCTTTTCGATTCGAAGATACAAGCTGAAGAGTTGAAGAATATTGCGAAACTTTGACTAAAAAGGTGAACGCCTTTTAGCTACGGCCAATGATTGTGGTTTTCCAGTAAATAGCCTGGATTCCCTTTTATCTGTAGATTGTCCATTTGCAAATATCTAAGAACGTACGCAGAATATTTTTCAAGGTTCAACGCACAGGAAAAAGATTAAACCAAAATTTTGAAAAAAAATTAAAAAGTTATAGTGCCATTATCGTCTTCAGCATAGATTTTGTTCAACAAGCAAAGATAGTCTTATAGTTGTTGATGTACATGAAGTACCCTGAATATATTTTTAGGATTCAACACGTTGTTAGTTAACGAATGAACGATGCCATAAGCAATGCTTTCCAGTAAGTGGCCCCTTCAGACTGAAAATGCAAATCGTAGAGGCGAAATTACAGCTCCCCAGCTCGAATTTCATGTAACTAAGAATAGTTTTAAGATTCTAAACCATGATTCATTGCAACAGTGCGATTAATATCGAAAAAGATACCACAGAACCTTCAAGGGCTAGTTCTTCACCAACATCTTCTCAGTTTTAGGAGGTGTTTGTACTGATCGTCCCGTTTGATATACTGGGAGAGGTCAAATAGCGCCCGTAAATATCTTATCGGTACAGTTTGAAACTGTCAACTTGGAAGAATCTAATAGCTATTTATGCAACAAGTGCTAAAAGTTGATGTTTCATAACATGTCGAGTGCAATCACACTTTTAGCACGAGTTTGCATACAATATTTTTTCTACGACCTTAAATTTTCCGTTATTAATCCATAAATGTCGATTTAACAAAGGTTTGCATTTATGACAGTTATAATTTATGTCATAATAAAGAGATGGCCTTGATGCGCAGGTGAATGTTTGTGGAGCCAGTACTGTCAAAGTCAGTTATCAAGGGTAATTATAATAGTACGCATATGACTTTAGTCATTACATAACGCTTTAATTATTATAATTAAAAAACACTTCACGTCTAACTCAAGAAATAACTTGAATAACTTTACAACCTCACTTCCAGTTTGAAATTGTAGTTTTATAGCCTCACTTCACTTTATAACACATGTGCTAAAAGTAAACAGCTGATCTCATTTTAAACACGCTAAATTATAAACGAAAAAAGCTAGCGTTAAAAGGCCCACTTTTAGTGGTGGTCGTAGAAAAAACATAATATTGAGTGTCAGAATTTCTCGAGCAGTCTCGAAATACAAATCAAAGAAGAAAGGCTTCCATTCCTTTCTTCTTTGATTTGTATCTCGAAAAATAGAGATGTCTTAATAAGTTATACAACGTAATCTGTAAAGTATAGAGAAGATATAAACCAAAAACGAAAAAGGAGCAAACGAAGAAGTCATCGAAGAAAATAAAGATAATGCCCAGAAAGTAATGTACGAAGACTTTGTGTTTTGCTGTCTTTTATTGCCAAGTAACTTTTATTGCTTCACTCACTTGGGGGTTACTTGCAAGTCCGAACTATTTTGTGCATATTCTAGGTTTTCTTTGTCTTCCATTGCTAAGTAGTTTTTATTGATCCTCTCGTTTAGAAGAGTAACTTCTCATGTCGAACGAATTGGTGGATGCTCTAGATTTTGTCGAGTCTCGCCGCCTGCTTCAATTATTTCAGGGGAATCAACACATTCCATTACCGCGGAGCCGTCTAACTTTGCTCTGCAATTAGTCGCCACCCCAGATGCATCTCGGTCCATCAACACGTCCACGCAAACACGAACGGCAAATATCGCGCCTCGCCAGTTACTAAGTAATGAGAGGCGCAATAACTCGAATTGCGGCGCTAACTGCTTTTTATGAAAATCGGCAAACAGCGCTTAAGCGTGTTGCTTTCAGAGACATGGCGCGCTGTTTGCTCCCGAGATTGCCGATTAGGCCGTTTGTTTAATAATTTACACAGGCCGGGAGCAGCAGCTTTTTTTGGCTCGGAATTATGGATCGCCGGTCCGGTGGATTGGGATTTTACGCACGTTGGGGCCGCGGCCGCTCAAATTATACCTTGCCAAGATTTAGGACGTTTGCGGCATGCAAATCGCCCAATCTGCATGTGCGTCGTGCGTGACGAATTTAAGGCGATCCCGCGTCGGGGGCATTTTTAAATTAATTATTGGTGTCAAAAGTCCGGCCCTAGTTTATCCACCGCATCGATGTTACCTATCCAGTGGCGTAGCTAATACCAAATTAGGCTCAACCTAAATAATCATTTTCCATTAACAGGGATATTATGTTAAAATATAAGAATCTATGGGTATAGGTAAAGCCCTTATATGCAGGACTGATTTAATAAAACAATTACCTAACATAAAAATATTCAGTGGTTTCAATAATGAATTAGTTATTCTAGCCGGGTTTAATTAAAAATATTATAATTATTTTGACTCACCCAAAAGAGTGGTTTATTGTCCCTTTGTATTCTAATTATTTGCAAATTAAATGTGGCTAAGCCCCGGTGTAGCATGAAATGACTTTTAATCTCAGGTTAGGTTCACCAAATCTGTAGCACAATTGCCACTCTCTATAATTATTAACAAGTATGACAGGTGCATGACTGTATGACAAACAAGTTTATAACCTTAAATTTAATCCAACCTCAAAATGACTTGCTCGCACAAAAAACAGCGTAAATTCAATTCAAAACAGACCAAAACAGCAAAACTACATTAGGTAAATTATTCGAATCACTGTTACGTCATCTGCGGCAAATTTGTTTTGTTTTAGAACGCTCAAGGACGCGGTGGTTTTTATTTGTTTGATTTCCGCTTTAATGCTCCAAACTGCATTTTCAAAGGGCCGTTAAGCAAATTACGAATTTCTGGAAAGGGCCTGGGGACTGGAATCTGCACGTATGGCTACTAAAAAGCCTGCTCTTGATGAAGCCTGTGATTTCAAATGCCTGCGGCAATTGGAAGCTGTGGGAAATACCTGGCAACCGGAGGCTTCCTCGTAGGGCAACGGTTTCAGATGACGCCACCTCAATTGTCGGCTTGCTGATGGCTTCCTGCTGATAATTTCTGCACCCTGGCTTTCCTGAAGGACTGCTCTAAAGGCTGAACCTGGGTTTCTGGCTGGCCGATGTGGTACCTCCACCTAAAAGGCCTCCGAAGTGAAACGCACTCTGGCAATTCTTGTGGATGGATTTCCCTTTTCACTGGGATTCACGGTTCTAGGTAAATTGCGCGAATGCAATTGCTCGAAATCAGTAGCTCGAAAGTCAATTGCTCGAACAGCAATTTGTCGATTATCTGTTGCTCGAAAAAAATAAAGTTGTGAAATAGCCTTAACTCGAATCAGTTAATATTAAATATAAAAAAACACAAATTACAAATCATAACCTTTATTAATAAAAAATAGGTATAGGTATGTGATTAAGTTAAAAATTATAAAAACCAAATATTATATGTTTTTAATATGATATGTTATGTGCTATTCCACGGACATAATCATAGATATTTCTGTCATGTCCATAATTATTCACTAATCTTAAAAGTCTATGTGGACTATCACGATATATTCTTCGACTTATGGTGTGTTGTTGACCGCTGACATATTGTTCTATCCGTAATTTGTTCAAACTCTGCTCCCGCTTTAATGGCGAAATAAATTTCCAGATGTTAAGACCACATAAATTCGAGCAAAACATTTTCGAGAAATTGCGGTTCGAGGAACTTGTATTTCAAGAATTGTTACATTCGAGCAATTTGATTGTCGAGCAATTGATTTCGAGCAATTTCATTCGAGAAATTTGCCGGAGACGGATAAATTATACACCCACATATGCACAACGACTTGGAGAACAATTAAAACACTCTTTGGGTAACAAATTGTAACTTTTTATTGATAATAACTGTTAATTTGTGGGAGCCCAATTAATTTCAGCTAACTAAATTAAGGCTTGTTGATTTTTTTTAACAATTGACAATCTCATTACCTAGCTACTATGAATAAAATTTGTTTTATGGAATTAAATTTTGATGTACAATTTTTAGTTATAGACTAAAATTTTGTGCACTATTCTTTTCTGAAATTCTAAATTGTCTTTTCTTAAATGTAAAAAATTTTCTTTTCTTGTAAACGTTCAACGCAATACAAATTTTTGTGCTCTGCTTTTTACACATGAGTTTTTAAATGCACCGATACTTGAGTTTTTTAA
Source organism: Agriotes lineatus (assembly GCA_940337035.1). Classification (NCBI taxonomy): domain Eukaryota; kingdom Metazoa; phylum Arthropoda; class Insecta; order Coleoptera; family Elateridae; genus Agriotes; species Agriotes lineatus. The sequence continues at coordinate 15,819 of CALNHX010003522.1, read as the reverse complement.
ATGCACTGCACCAATCTGTGTTCTTTGCTAAATAGCGTAATTGCTTTTACAACGTCCTTACTTCCTCTTACTATTGTGCCTAATTTATTTGCCCTGCAGTCACCTTACCGTTCATTGGTACAATAACCTCAACACGCTCATAATTTCTGTATGTCGTACACCATTTATGTATGATATTAAAATTCATATCGTATTGACTTTACACAACTAAAACATTTCAGCTACACATTTCTGAATTTGCCATTCCAATCGTTTATTATGATTAAAACCATGAACGTAATCTTTCTTTCTCAAATTACACATTTATTACAGTAAAGTTACTGGCTTCGTTGCAATAAATAAAATCTTTAATTATGTGCTCGTTTTGAATATTCAGTTTATGTTACCTAGGCAACCAGAATTACTTTAAGCATTAAACCATTCCAATTAATATATAAAAAAGGTAGGGAAAATACATATAAAAAAGGCAACAAACAAGACCTTGAAAACTATTGACCGATAAGTCTACCGCAGATATATAAACTATTTTCAAAAATTATTATAACACGCATTACAAGAAAGCTTAATTTTATTATCCACCGAAAGAACAATCTGGACTATGAAAAGATTTTAGCGCAGTAGAACACCTACAAGCTGTGAAATCAGTAATGGAAAAAGTGACAAACTACAACATACCACTATGGGTTGAATTTCAGCCAAGCTTTCGAAACTGTTGAAATATGGACAGTATTTCAGGCACTACAAAATCGGTACGTCAACCTATATGGCCAGAATTATGCCCGCAGGGTATTTGACGTCACAAATGTGGCCACAAATGATTTGAAAAGTGACGTCACAATTATACTGGCAGAATAGTTGAAATTTGAATTATTGTTGCACTCAAGATGGATGTGATAATTAAATTTGATCTTTCATTACATTATTTAACGTCGCAGTCTATGTAACGTTATGGTATATTTCGATAACTTTTACAAAATTCTTGCCGGGGTAGGCATTTGAACTCGCGAACTCATGTTCGGCATTCAAGCACTCCACCGCTGAGCTAATCTGACGAGTTGATTTTAAATGTTCTGAAGTTGAATGGCTAACGTCATCGAGATATTTTTGTCTTTTAGAAATTTATTGTAACTGCTAATATTAGTAGTTTAAAAGGTGTAAGACTCAGTTTTGCCAGTTAGTATGTTCAGTGTCCACTCCGTTATTGTCGTTGATTTTTGCAATCATTTCGAGCTTATGCGACAACAACCTGCTAAATTAGGTTATTGGTAAAGTGTTGATTATGATTACGAAGCTAATAAGATACTAATCAAAATGATTCCTAATTGTACCTGCTTCAAATAATACAAAGCCTGTTACGTGTAGAATGTACGTAAAACATCAATATTATTTATGTTGGTTTTCAGGAATTGTCTTCGGTTTTCAGCTATATGACGTAGGTTAGGTCATCGCTTCTTCGTTGGGATATGTAAGGTTCCCTATGCCTCTTTTTCAATTTGTGATTTTCAAAATTCTGGGTAATTTTAATGATTATGGGAGCGGTTTCATGTTTTTATTTTGGAGAAATTAATTCAGATTTTGCGTCTGGTGCTACGCAGTAGATTTCTTCTAAGGCTCACTGTAAATCTGTATAATTCCCTGAAATCTTTGAAAATTTAAATCATCATCTCTGTGCTAGTTGTGAAATTGCTGAAATTTGACCGATTAAGCCAGGATTACACATTATTTTAAAAGCCTCATTTACCTGTCACACCAACTAATCTCAGTATGCAGCGGAGGTCCTCCCTTGCACTTGTTTGTCATGTTTTTTATGATTTCCGACTGTATTACCCTTTTCCGTATCCTTCCTCCCCCTTTGCTCAGTTGCCTCCTCCTGGATGCTTTTGTGGGAGCAATTATCAGAAGATCTGCCAGTGAGAAGTTGCGTTTACCCTCCACTAACATCGATGCTTTTTTCGCTCCTTCGGCATTACTTCGCACCTGGAGTAAGGCCCTTACTACACGTATTTGTAGTGTTGGTAGCATCCCCCACAGCCTTTGCTGGAATCTCAAGGTCTCTTTGGCTCATTCTGCAAAGAGTGTGTAAAAATTGGACCTCCAGATTACGTCATGTACACGCCAGCCGCGGCGGTCACATGCCCGAAATCATATTCAAACATAAATGCCATAAAATTATCTGTCAAATAAAGCCAATTTCATGGATATTAAAAACATTTTTCTGTGTTTTATTTCAATTTAAAGTTCTCCGCCTCTAGTTCGATTTGTTCCTTCTTGCCAGCAAAACTTTGATGAAAAGCTCACGACAGATTTATACCACTTAAAATTCATGTTTAAATTAATGCAAGAATTTTCCGTTTACAATTATGGAGAATACCATTTGAACAGGTTTTTCATTCAAAATATTTCTGTTATTCTTCAAACTGAATAAACAGTGTAAATAAATGTTAGGTTACAGCAACTTCTGCTTTTCATATATTTCTTTATGGGAAATGTTATGTGGTTTAGGCGTTTACACCAACAGTTGTAGGTCTTCTGGTTTGCATCGCCTCCAATCAGTGGCGCTTCCGGACAAACACCACTTTCTGCTCTATCCTGAAAAACTTTGTTCTTTATTGAGTATTTCTTATAGAATATTTCCTACAAAACGTGTAACAAGCCTGTTACACTTTTGTGTAACAAGCCTGTTACACTTTTGTGTAACAATTGAAATCTTATACAAAGTGTGACTTATATTAAGCTATTAATTTTTATGTTTTCAGAAAATGATCGTATTCTCTAACTTGTTCCATGGTTTTATGATACGACTATCTTTGTTTTTATCGATTTGTTTGCAGAATATGTGAACGCAAGTACCAGTAATTATTCATTGCTAATTTTCTTTCTTTTGATCAAACTCAGGAACTCACTAATTCAAGTTGTTTCATAAACAACCAAGGGAAGCATAACACATTTAATTGATAGATTTGACATATTTACTACAACAAAATCACTAAAGCGGTATCTTCAGTCAGATAAACGAATTTTCGAACAATGTTATCATGTAGAAATTAAAATTGCAATTCGAAACCGTTACGTTATTATTATTATACATATTCTATTAGCAAACAGGAGAAATAATAGACCATTAAATTATTATTTATATACGGAGGATGCCAATCTTTGTGTGAACATTAAATCTATTCTCAAGCTTAATGTAATATGGATAACAAAATTTAATGTCTATTCAAAAACGTAAATTCGACGGATTTGTCTTTTACACACAAAAATCGATTTAAATTTCACTGTCGCTACAGTCTACATACCTTGCACAGAAAAAGAACCATGTATATTTTAGGTTCTGCATGTCCGCGAGTATTGATAACGCCCTGGGTATTTCGAAATGATAACACTTTATGGAAAACAACAACAATTTATTTACTTAGGCAAAATGTATGTAGCGAGATATACAAATACGCATATAGAGTGTGCGATTAAAACAACTTTATGCGCTAACAGTTAACGCACCTTGGACGGAGCTAAGTTAACGTCGTGCCAGACAACTGTTAGCCGAGTAGTTCCGAAGGTTGTAAACCGAATGCACTGGGCTGAATTACTCAGAATCGGTGACTTGACTGAGTCAATCGAATTGATGGATGCTGGCGTTTCAGTGTCCATATTTATATGGCTTCAACAGTGGCGTAGGTTTGTTTATTCTTCGTCGATAGCCGGATGGACCCTGCGTTCTCTCGAAAGTGCAATTAGCCATTGTATTGCGTTTCTGATGCCGGAAGTTTGGAACTGATTTATTACCCTACAACTGGATGTCTTTTCGACCAGAGTGTTGGGCCACTTTTGTCATTAGAGAGTTTTATTGCTCGACTCTTCATCTGCGAGCGGTCAGTGGGATTTTTCTGATTCTTGTGAGTCACTGTTTATTCCCCAAAAGAGTTGAGCGACTACCTGATGTATTCATCCAGATCCTCTGCAGTTCGCAGATAGCCTAAGGTTGCCGAAATAGGAATTTTAAATTGCGTGCCTTGTATACTCGGAGTGCGAATGCAATTTGTTACTCGTTACACTAATTACTCAGTTTACGACACTAGTAATTGCTCGTAGTGTAACATTCAAAATTAGTTACCCGCTGTTTTAGGCTGCACAGCTTGTCGAGCTGTAGTTTTAACTTTTATTTATTTCCTACGCTGCGTTTGTAAGCCTTTCGCAGAGTAATTTATGGACGTCTGCTATTACCCATAATGGTTTTTTGCAAAAGGAATTCGAACTTCTCAATAATTTGATAAATGTCCTAAAAGTCTAAGCTCGCTTTACTATTACGCTGAATTAATACGAGAGACAATATTTTTTGTGTTGACTAAATTGACAATAGATAGCATACTGAATGTTAGAACTCACTCAAAATATAAAAGCAATCTAACGTAAAAGGGTCTAATTGTGTGATTTTGCACGAACACTAAATACAATGTTAAGCTAAACTCGTTGACAAATGTAATACTATTCAATAAAAGAACAAAAGAACATCACTTACTCAGAACTAAATACATTACTGAGCTTGGGAATTCGAATCTTCGTTCCTGCAGGAATTTTTTAAATGTATCGAAATGTACCATAACATTACATAGATTGCGACGTTAATCAATTTAATTAAAAATCAAATTTAATTGTCACGAATATCTTGATTAAAGTGACGTCAAATTTCAAACAGTCTGCGGGCATAACTGTGCCGTCATCGGCTGCGGGCATAATGGTGACGTCATAGCCTGCCGGCATAATTGTGACATACTGTGATGTCAATTTAAGTAAGATGTTACCAGTTTAATTCATTCAACGATTCAACAATTGCTTTCTCTACTCTACTCATAGCTACGAACCGTAGTACTATATGGCGTTTTATGAATCAGCATTTTTCTCAATACACCAATAGTTCTGCTACCTTTTCCCATCCTCCCCAACGGTCTGTTTCTGGTTCTTCTAAATAATCAAAGGGCTTTACTTCGAAGCAGTATGCTTAAGTCCTTTTATCCGATTTTTCATTTCTGGGATCACCATGTATATAGATTTCTCCTGGTGAATATGCTGTGCGCATTTCTTGGCTTTGCGTTCTGACAATTTAAATACCCCAATCAGCTCCCCCTTGGACCTCTCTTTTAGGGCGATATCATCTGCGTAAGCAATACATTGGTCTTTGTTAAGAAGAATAGTCCCTGTTGTTCGGATGTTACTTTCCCTAACCTTGTTCCAATTCTCTTTTAATTACGAAGCTATTTGAAAGATTACAGCTAGGACTACGTTGCATCACATGTCCACTAATCTAGCGATTTTTCTGGTATGCCTAGCTTTGCTATTGCTATTGCCTCACACGTCGTGTTTCCAATAGGTCTATTGTTGATCTGCACACCCTGAATCTTCCCCTATAGTCTCCAATAACTGCAAAGCTTCTAAGTAATTGCCTTACATTCTTGTAAATTGCTTGTATGTTGCATTCAACAGCGAAATTTCTCTTAACAGCTGACAATAAACTTCAGACGTGGTACAAATGCACAAGCATTATAAATGCAATTTTACTTAATCTATTGACAAATCTACTACAGTTGTCTCGAAAAGCGCATCGCCGCTTGGCCCAAGCCTCACTTGTCCCCAAAAGGAGCCACTTTTATTCCTAATTTGGGGATGTCGTGGCATATGTGAGCGCACTTGCGCGTGCCTCATTCATATGAGATGAACTTTGAGTGCGTGGGCCGGCATTTAACCACTTCAGCATATAATTCCGAGAGCAGGGCGCGAGAGAGACGACATGCCCACTTGGATCTCCATTCGTGTAAAGTGATTTCACCTTATTTAAGTGTCAGCCTACCAGCATAACTGTTTGTTGAAGACCCGGTGAACGATGGCGCGATTACGGCAAGATAATCGCGGCTCTTCTATGGGCTGTTGGCCATTTGTACGGCTTAGCCGATAGCCGAGATATCTGCGGAATTATGCGCCGATGACGCGCGTAGGTTCGGCCGAGTTGCACGGTCTCGCCAAATTTACTGCCGGTTATTTATGAAAATCACCAAGCCCGCGCCGGGGCGAGCTTTCTTGCTGGAGCTGTGGGGGTTTTGTGGCCTCAGCTCCAATTTGGGGACGTGGAATAATAAAAATGTAAACGCTGCATGACAGAAAATTGGCACAATCTTAAAATTCCAGTTATTTACAAATGGAAATGGTTTATATAAATATCTAAAACAGCTTCTAAACATCAATATTTATCATTTAACTTTGTCTTTCAAGACGTCGTCGTAGTCGCTGTCGTCCTTCGAGTTACGAAGCGCTTGAAGGTTTCCAACAGCAGTTACCCTTCGAGTAAATTGTTATTTTAGTGGGAGCAATAATCTCAAACCTGCATGACATCTTTTATTCGAAAAACAGCGGAAAACAGTGTAGACTCAATAATACAGATTTTCCATAATCCGGATTCTTCAGTAATCCGGACACGCTTGATTGTATTATATATGTTGTAATCAGTGTTATTGATTTTTTTGGTAATACGGACACGACCATATATCTACACTTTCAATAAATAGGAAGCCAGAGAGGAAAATATTGGTGTAACTGAGTCAGTAAGACATTATATATAGCCATTACAAATTTTCACCAATGTATAGATTGGATTAAAGAGACAAGTGTGCCTTGAAACCAACTGTTAATACTGAAGCAGCTGCAGAATCCAAAATTATTTTAAGTCAGAGAGGAGCTAAATAAACCAACATGCCAGACTCTATGCGTTAATGTAGCATGTACGTGCATATGTATGTACACACATACGATGTACACAATCATATCTTGTTTTTGTTTAAATATTTTATTTTGAAGTTTATTGTATGCTCCCATCTCTGTAGCCCCTAGAGGTCGCGTCCCCAGGTGGCGGATAGGGTAGGTCTGCAAACAAATTGATATAACTAATACCGTGCTGACTCTCAAAAACCTCAAAAATGAGGTTAAACTTTCAAACGTTTTTAGCTAAGACCACGAAATAGAATACTTAAAGCAATATGATTCATGGAAATGCTTCTTAAAAAAATAAAGAATCCATGGAGAGTCCCGTGAGAGATATTGAACCTAACTTGAATATTGAAAATGAAGCTTGATAATGGCCTATTTACGTGTAGATCTCCATAAAAAGGGTAATAAAAGAGATAGATAGAAAATCCTTACAGACAGAAACTGCAGCATGTGGAATTCAAAACAGAGATAAAAGGGGAAAAGTGACACAGTGTCAACTGTTTAAACTACGCTATGACAATAATTTCATTATTTATGTCCTCTAAGTGTCGTTAGGGTTTCATGCTATCGATTAGTAAAATCTTCAACATATATAGCACGTTGTGGTCTTTCTAAATTTTAATATCCTTCTTTATATTTAGATTATTTTGGTTTTGTAGCTTGCCTTGTGCATTTGTTGATGACGCTTACATCCAGCTAAAAACTTAGTATTCTTGCAGAAGTCAAAAGCAGCTTAATGAAAAGTTTCCCATTGATATATAAATTTGGCAACTATTTGTTTGATGATATCCTATTATTCAGGGATTTGCATTCATGTCGCATGAGAGAGAGTTGACGTGAATAGTAAAATAAATAAGTACTCTGCAACATGTGTCTTCCTTTTAGAAGATATCATCCACCAATGCCCGTATACATTCTAAAATCCTACCTCACAACGATCGCTTTATATATTTCGCTGTAAACTAACCCAAGTTTCCTTTCTCCTCTTATATTTTGAGCTGAATGTTTAAATGGGAGTGGCTCAGTAACTCCAATGGCCGACTTCACTGCGATTCCCCAATCCGGCTTTGATAACAGCAGTGTCATAATTTCTAACCCGACAGATTCTGTTGTGATAACTCGACGTACCATACGAAGCACAGGTGTAAAAAGGGAGAGGGTAAAAATGTATAAGAAGTCGAGGTCGCTCTAAAATATTTTAACAGGAAGAAGAAGAAGACTTAGTTTGGCGCTTTTCGCACAGCCAAGAGACAGAATTCTATGCTACAATCTTCCACAAGAGAGAAGATAGACAAACACATGAGAATTCTACGAGAAATAGTGTAACAGCTTCCATGGGAAAACTAAATGAAATTAGAAAACTACATTGCAGTAGAAAGGGTATACAGCAGCTAATAAAAAAATAACGAAAAACGAAGAACATTTCCTGCTGCTATACAAACTGGCATTTAATCAGTAACCTTCGATCGACAATTCGACACTAACAAACTGAGAAGGAGATGGAAAAGTTCGTCTGAATTTTATGGTACTTAAAACTGTGTGTGATAAGTAGAAAAATCGGTAAAAACAACCATAGTAACGCAAACGCGACAGCCCAATAATTGAGAGTCATCAAGAGAGAGCCCAACATAGCAAACCCTCTTATACAGTGCTGCCCATTGTCTGTTCCTCAAAATTTGGCAATCTTTAGTTTTCTAGACAATGAAGAATTACCGCGAGCTCTTACGATGGTCCGTAAACTGATGCAAGGCTGCTGCTACAAAAGTAATGAAAGAGATGGATAGAAAAACCCAAAAAAAAGACGAAAAATGCAGATTTAAAGATAGTAAAGACATATGAAATAAAGAAAAAGAATGGAGATGAAGAATTTAAGGACAAAAATAAATGGAGATTTCACTTGGGAGAACAGCACTGTGTCGGTGGTTTGAACCACGATATAGAAGTTTCTTTAGGTTATGTCTCTAAATATCGTTATGTTTTCATGGTATAGGCCACTAGTCTTGAATATATAACACGTTGTAGGCTTTGAGCGTGTTTTGTGCATTTTTGTCTTAATTAAAGACTTGCTAAAGTAGCTTACACTGATCATTTGTACCAACAGTTAGACTCTACAACAGAAAGAAACATTTCGATAGTGGTGCAAGAGACAATGAGTTTCACGGCCATTGTCATTATGTAATGAACGACTTTCAGGATTGGACTGTCATTGTGGACATAGAAGAACGCAACGTTTCACGCACTTTCATAAGGAGCGTCGTCAGGAGAGACGGAAAAGAGCACGGCAACTCGCGTAGCTTTTCCAGCGATTGGAGGAAAGAATACGAAACCATCTCAGTAGGCAACAATCAGACATTAAAGTTGCCAGAGCGATAGGAGAAAACGGTTTCTTTTCTTTCTTGGATGTAATATTTATCGCCAACCTGCTGACAAACTTAGACCTTCTGTATATCGCAAACCCACTCACGCAGGGCTATTCGGTTATCAACATGTCGATTTCCATCTTTATCCAAAGCAGAAACTTTCAGTCATCAATTCGCTTGTAAGTACACCGTGCTCAAACAGATGACGTCCATACTGAATTGAATCGAAAAGGTCTCAGAAACTATGCTAGGAATATAAATCTCCAAGAACCAATTCTCCGAAGTAATTCATAGCTTTTCTTCCCTATATCCACCAAATCATCGATTGCGTGGACTTGCAAAACAAAATATCAAAACAGTGTGTTCAAACCTCCCATCAAGATCTCACAAATTCTTCTTTCACCCAAGAATAAATTAAATACCATCAGATGCCAGCGCATAAAGCACCAGCCTCTACACCGGAAGGTAAATGAGGTTACAGATAATGCATACATAAAGGTGTTTACAAATTCCGCTTCTGTAATGCTGTGCACATTGGTGAAACAGGCCACACCTATGAACACCAACATTATCTCAAGTAAGGGGTCATATCACGGAGCCGGACATTTGGGCGCGGCCGTTTGAGCGCGGCCGTTCGGGCGCGGCCGTTTGGGCGCGAAGACACTTGGGCGCAGGGCCACTCGGGCGCGAGACATTTGGGCGCGAGGAAATTAGTATTAGCTAGCTTTACCATTAATTGGTCTGAAAATTTATTTTAAATAACGAAAATTACCTAAAGCACGTCCAAGGAGGTGGCGGGCGGCAAAAATTTAGTATAGAAGCATTAATTGTCAAAAATTAGAATTTTATTAATACAAGTAGGTTCAACGAAAACAAGTTAAAAATTTTAACTTTCCGGTAAATACTAACAAATCTTTTGGGGAGATTTATTACATTAAAATAATAAGTAATAAAGAATACATGAATAGAGTTTGGGTACAAACCGAGCTATCGATGAACCATCCAACTAAATATTTATCCAGGCTAATAGAAGAATAAAAAATTTGGTTGAAGATTATAATAATCGATATAATCATGTAGACGGCGCAAACAATAGGAACATTGGAAAATTTTTATGAGACATTTCGTACAATTATGAAATGAATGCGTAGAATCTTCTTGTTTATATTTTAAAAAATGTAAGAATAATATGTATTATAATGGTAAAAATGGCAAGAATAAATTTTGATTATTAAAATTAATCTTTTTATATTATTACTTACTATCATTCTTATTTCTGCTCTTATCTTAAGTTAGTCGCTTCATAACATAACGACAATAATAATTGATTACTTTAAAATTTCACAGTTTATTGTTAAGTATTATCAATTTAAACAAAACTTAAAGTCGACTAGTTTCGGTCCAAAAAGAACACATATTAGAAACGTATTAAACATTTGAAGCATCAATCGATTAAATATAGCATAGTATTATTCATTTACCTGTACAATAAATGCATTTCTATTTAAAATTATTTTAAACACTTAAGTATATACCTATAATCTATTTCCATCTTTATTTCAATTCAGAATTATTATTTCATATCTAACATTCTGTCTTTTTTATGTATTTAGAGTTATTTCAAAACTTATCTAATCTACTACCTTCCTTATTTTGATTCGAAATTATTTCAAAATTTATCTAATATAGGTACTACCACCTTATTTAAAATTAATCTCATAGCGGTTTCAATAAATAATTGGATTATTCTTTTAATATTATTTGATTAATTACATTAACTTCTCAGGATAAATAATGATTTAATAAATGTGTATTCATTAATGCCAAATTTAAATTATTCACACTTAATGTGTTCCTAAATCCCAACGTTGATCCTTTCTCGCGCCCAAGTGTCTCGCGCTCAAGTGTCTTGCGCCCAAGTGTCCCCGCGCCCAAACGGCCGCGCCCGGACGGCCGCGCCAAAACGGCCGCGCCCAAATGTCCTAGACCGGTCATATCATCATCATGATACCTGCCATAAGATCGTTGTTTATGAAGGTTTTGTTACCTGCAAATCCTTAGTTTTCTAAAAGAACGATTCTGGAAGAAACTGAGATTTATAAACACCCCAATAAACTTTATCGAGACGAAGATTACTCTCTTACTTCCATGTAGAACCACCACCTGATGAACGTCTTTATAAACGTGAGCGGAACATTAAGTTCTTGTGTCTTAACAGTGAAAGGGTCTAATCCTTAAAGTCCCCTGCTACACAAAGCCACTGAATTGCAAGGAAAAATTTGTGCCATTTTTTAAACACTAGTTGTGCATTTAGTAGTTTAAAAAACTTCGAACTAAAGTCTGAAAGTGCAGGCACTAACATGCCCTGGCATTCAGGCATTAAAAATACAATAGGCAGTAAAAATAGGATTTATTTCTTCCTCAAAAGTATTAGACACTGCTGTACTATTTTTAGTACTCAGGAAGTGCCTCTTAATAAATTAATCCGTCATTTTTGCAACACGCTGTATATGAGAACTGATGCCACGACAAACTTCAAAACCAACCTCCAGTATTAAGATTGAACATTTTTCAACTGTTGTGAAGAATAATAGTAAATGATATAATCCATGTAATGAATTGTTTATTGCTTTCGTGCAGGTAGGTGTTGTAATTTTCAAGGGTGGGTTCAGCTCTTTAAAGTTTTTACCACAAGACAGGGATTTTATCCGTTTAGGAGTTATGACAAAATCACTCTTAATAAGCAATAAGTATATGGCGCACGTGGTTAGGACAAGGAGAGCCTTGAGGCAAACTTTTGATTTTGGTGCTTTCCGAGGTTGAATTCTAACGCTTGTCGCATTGTTTGCAAATCAATTTGAGTGGTTTCGTCCATAAAAATGGTTACGTTATATGCAACCTGACTGTGGTGGTTTGGTACACCGTAGCAACTCTTAAAACTCGTTGAAGATGAAAAAGACATTTCACTCGAACTAACGTTAATGAACAAGTGAGGTTATGGTGCGACACAGAAATGTACAAAACACGGTGTGTGAAGTAAAAGCGAAACAATAGCATTTAATAAAGTTTAATGTTGAATTACACCAATTGGTATTGCTTATACATTAGAAATACATGCTAAACTTAATTTTATGTATTTCAGATTTTATAATTTTGATCATATTCATTCATCACACCACTGTTATAGGTCGGATAGAGCTTAAACTGCACAGAATAATTCTTCTATTAGATCTGAGTTTTTATGCGTGTGCATCTTTGGAAGTTATGATAATGATGTACTAGACCAAGAAAAACATGCAGTATTATGTAGTATGAGATGTAGAGACCAGAACTAATGTTTGGAGAGCTTAATGTGTCTTAAAACTACAAATTGTGTAGAATAGACTGAAATCACATTTCAAACTCATTTAGGATTAATTGATAACTTAGATTCATGTATAATTAGAGCTATGCGCAGATAATACGATGGTTTTTATATTCATAACGTTTAATTAGTATTATAACAGCAAACTAACTAAGAATTAAGAAACATGATGTCAAATGTTGGATATACGTCAAATGCGGCCTCAATTTAAAGCATAAAACGAGCACAGTTTGAATTTGTGTATAGATTTTACTTGTGAGATATGTGTTAAGAATTATATGCGAATTTAGGAAATTTGGAAATTTTTAATTATAGTTTAACGAAACAATTTAGCAGAGGGAATCGATTCATTTAGGCCAATGAAATGTAGTAAATTAAAAGTTTGTTGATATTGCTAGGCTACGAAATCTGTTTTTATTTAATGTATAAAGAGGAGAGCAATTTATGAGGGGAGTTCCTAAACAGTCCTTTGCTGGCAGTCATTATGTAAGCTGCCATTTTGATGTGGGGAATTAATTCAAACAAAGGTCTTAGCTAGCAGTCGCTACTATTGCTGGACATTCTTTTTGCTTAAGTTAAATAATCGACAGCTTTTATTATTACGAATTGGGTGAATATTTGCAGGTAATGAAATAATAATTAAAGATATTACTGTGAACGTAATTTATTTAATGAGGTAGTGATCACCATAAATAAAACTAGGCTTTAAGCGATTCGTTCAGAGAAGTTTGGGTTGTTCCGGCAACAACCTAAAAAATAAATAAGGTTTAACTGCGTTGAATAAATAAAAACGTGTGTCATCAGTCTTGCCATTCTTTGTAGAAACAGAGCCAAACAGCTGAAGTGCAGGTTGGAGTTGCAAAAGGGCAAAATTGTAGAACGAAAGGACAAGTAACAGGTGACAGGTAGCCATTTTGGGGTCCATTGAGTTGATCTTCTGACATGAGTGTGTGTTTGTGACCATATGGCGCCACGGTATTTTAAGGTGTAAAGTTTTGTAAATTAATATATTAGAGGTCATGTCATTAATGGAGTTCAAATTAATAACAAAAGGGGAAGCCATGATACGATTTCTATGGTCAAAACCTGGGAGAAACGCTAAATAATTTTATTTATGTTTATTGGATTTACTTGTCCAAATTTTATGTGCTTGTAAAAATGAAATTTTAAGGATGACACGCATAGAATTATGTGGTGATCTAAGCGAGATAATCGAATGGCAACAATAATAGTACATTACAAGTAAAATAGAAACCAAACAGGTGGCATTCATATAGAAAAGCCACCAAAATAAGCATTTTAGGCATTTTGCTTAAACTCCCGGTCTTTACTTCTAACATTCAACTAGTACCATGTCAATGAGATTGTGCTGAATGGGTGCGATAAGGATAGCAAGAGATTCTAAAAAGGTGTCTAACGGACACTTTGGGAGACTCCGATTTTATTAATACAGTTCACAACAACACGCTGTTTATGTAAAAGACTAAAAAGTCATTTATTAAATAATAGGGTTGCTTAAACGTCGATTTATTCATTATCTCTGTTTGGAAATGTCTTCGCCTAAATCGTTTCGAAAGCGATTATATACAACAAAAGCCGCCAATCCTTGCGTAACATTTCAAAAATACGTTTAATTGCCGTTTCCAGCATGAACTATTGAATAATATATGCAGGAGAGACTTCCCGCATACATTATAATAATTTAATTTGGAGAAATATGGGGTCGATTATAAGAAACCGCTTTCGTATTACAATTTTTGGACGTGTGGGTCCATAAAGGCGATTTATGGCTGCATAAATCCGAGCAATTAAAAACATATGCAAATGTGAATCACCTCACAGTGACTCCGCTGCAGAGTTCAACATCAAAGATGACCACGGCCTACGCGGCTGGAGGCAGTTGACAATCGCATAAGGAACATTAAAATATTGACCTGTGCAGCAATTAGAGGCATGGCCGCCGCCTGTTGCTTCATTCACGTCGGGGATATTTTAATATTAGGCAAATAAGTGGATCCCGCTCGCGTCCGGCGGGGATGTTGTAGACAAAGAATGTCGTATGTTATATTTGCTTGCGCCAGTGATGAAACCCTGGTAAACCTCGCGTTGTATCTCGAGGGTTTTGTGTCTTGTTGACATGCTGGATATGTACAAAGCGGACAGAGTCCTATAACATATTGTTTTTGGCAGGCTTTGTGCGTTTACTTTAGCGTTTCCCTTAAAATATCGCGTTACAATCGCACCCAACTCTTTCGCTTTGGACTCGCTCGAAAAGGGCGCCGCCGGCGTTTAATCATTGCTGATTTCGTAACGAATCGGATGCAAGTGACAGATAAACGCCCGCATTTTATCCCGTTTTTGCGATTTGCTCTCTGGCCTCTGTTGATTTTGTAATCGAATTCGTTACGCCAATTATTGGCCCCGATGCGAGCATCGCTCGACAACTCGTCATTTATGAAATCCTCTTTTTGTAGTAACGCTACATTTTAATTCACATAATCGCAGTAAAATTCGCGACTCGGCACGCCAATGAGGACTGGGTGCTAAAATGTGTCAAATCAGGGCCACTGATAGTCACTTTCGATGGTCAGTCATTGACCAAACCTTTAACAGTGTGCTGTGGCTAGATCACTTTTGACAATTGCACTACTTCCCTACTACGACAAGAGTTTAGGTACCTAAAATTGAAATAATCGATTTGAGATATTTCATTTTCATACTGTATTTAAGAAATTAGAGTCCATTAAACCCATTATTTAAGAAAGACGTAGGTACTAGATCATCTTTTGAACTGACGAAAACGAGTTTTTTACAAAGTCAAAGGGAATTTAAATATTAAAGGGATTAAATGTTGTACAGGCAGAAATTAGAGTGGTTTTAGGAGGATTAATATTTTTTTTTAAATTTAAATCTTCCAACGAGATGTCAGTGCCGTATTATGGCACAAACCTGAAGAAATTTAAGGGGTCCCAAACGGAATGATTTGCCCTCTGTCTGGTATATATGTATTTGAAATCATTGTGTTCTCTTCCTAAAATTCGTATAATTTGTAGTACGCCTAATAATCTATAATTATTTTTGCATAGTGATCATGAAAGTCGTCTTTTTTAACGAAAAATTGTGAGAGAACGACACTGTTTTCAACAATGTTGTTGAAATTGTGAACTGTCAGTTTGATAGTTGTAAACTCGAAAGTCCTTTTCAACCAAACTTTGAGTTACAAGGGATCCCTGTTCAAAAAATTACGTGTACAACACGTATGAGAACCTTTTTTTACTCATTTGCTTATAACCTCAGGTTTTTCCCTCGTTAAACAAACTGAAAATTCGTGAAAAATAG